>SJXQ01001004.1:98278-186614 GCA_006408695.1 Aepyceros melampus
GAGGTGGGTGGGGGGACCTGGAATGCTTCCCTTCACAACTGTAGTAGGGATGCTCCACGCTCTGTAGCAAACCCTGGGAGAATGCATGAACGCGGTACGTATAGCTAATCCTCTCTTAGTTTTCATCTGAAACACAAGCAAGCCCAGGACTCATAGCCAAGATGTGGTTTACTGGATCAGCAAAGACCCTCACATAATTTGGCAGTCAAGACTTCCAGAACTGCTCCCGTCAACTCTTCAGGGCAGCAAAGACTTATTCTAAGGTACAGAGTGAACTTGTAGTCTCAGTTCTAAAGTCATGTTTACAAATTTAGCATTTAACATGGGACTCCTTCTTAGAATGGGTGTAGGCTGTTTCTGAGAGCAGTTCCTGAAGGGCTTTCTTGTAGAAGTGGATATAAAAATTGACTGAGGTGATGTTCAGGAAAATAACGGTATGCAAACTCGTCAGCAGCTTTTAATTCAAATAAAAGAGGCCGTGTGTGTGTGTGTGTGTGTGTGTGTGTGGAGTGGGGGAGGTGACAACATTTGATTCTTCCACTAGATTAATGTGGAAGATGACCTCTTACTGACTAGAGACAGCTGTTTGCTGTGGACTGAGTTGTTGCATGAATGCATTCTCAGTCTCTTAGTCGTGTTTGACTCTTTGGGACCCCATGGACTGTAGCCGACCAGGCTCTTCTGTCCATGGGATTATTCTAAAGAGTACTGGAGTAGGTTGCCATTTCCTCCTCCAGGGGATCTTCCTACCCACGTCTCCTGAGGCTCCCACTTTGGCAGGAGGATTCTTCACCATTGAGCCACCTGGGAAGCTCTGTAGATTGACTTATGTTCCCCCACCCCACCCCAATCCAGATTCATATACAGAAGCTCTAACCCACAGTGTGATGGTATTAGGACTTGGGGCTTTTGAGAGATAACCGGGTTTAGATGAGGTCTTGAGGGTGGGATCCTTATGACGAAATTAGCATCCTGATAAAAAAAAGACCAGAGAGCTTGCCCCTTCTCTCTGCCATGTGAGCACAGAGCAAGAAAGCAGCTGTCAACAAGCCAGGAAGAGCATTTGTATCAGAAATCAACCACACCGGCACGTTGATCTGGGACTTCCTGGGCTCTAGAGCTGTGAGGAAGAAATGTCTGTTGTTTAAGCCAGCAGCCTATTGTCGTGGTGGCTTGAAGTGTCTTGACGTGCGTGAGGAGAATTGTAACCAATTCCATTTTCAGTCTGGCCTGTCAGAGGGTGCATGTAGGGGACTCTTTGGGTGGAAAGAACTGGGGAAAGATTTCCCAGCTACTCCAGAGTCCTAGAAACTGACCTCAGGCCTTCTCTTCCAATAGCTCCCTCAGTCTACCCAGGTGAACAGGCTGCCTGTAAACTGAGGCAGCAACCTGGCTAACAGGGAGAGACCTCTGGAGACCGTCAGCTTGAAACCCTGGCAGTGTTACAGTTTAGATTATCAGATAGGCCTGGACATGGTAGAAAGGAGCACCATAATCAAAGTTTTTGTATTCTATTTGGATTAGAATGAATGAATAAACAGAATGAGAAGGACCCTGGAGAAAGGCAACAAATTACATGTATTTTTTAAAGTGTAAATTTTATTTCTTTATTTCTGGTTGTGCTGGGCTTCACTGCCCTCGGGCTCCTCTCTGGTTGTGGCGTGTGGTCTTCTCCTGGTGGCGGCTCCTCTTGTTGCGGAGCACTGGCTCCGGGTGCTCGGGCTTCAGTGGCTGTGGCTCTCAGACTCTAGAACACAGGTTCAGCAGCTGTGCTACTTGGGCTTCATTGCTCTGCTGCATGTGAGATCTTCCCAGGTCAGGGATTGAACCTGTGTCTCCTGCACTAGCAGACAGACTCTTTACCACTGAGCCACCAGGGAAGCCCAAATTACACGTATTTTAAAAATACTTGCTATATAAAACTTGGTCACCTTACTACTTAATATTTGTTATGCTCAATTGTTTTAGGCTCCCTTAAATTAAAAAAATTAAAAGACACAGAATGTTTTCAAAATTTTGAGGAGCTAAAGTTTTCTGTGCTGTTTCAGTTTCTCTGAGCTATAGAAGATGCATAGCCTTCTACATATTGTACAAAGCAAAACCAAATGAGAACAGAGAAAGCAAAAAAAGGCCTACCTCACTGTTGAACACAGGCAAATAATTCTAAATGAAACATGAGCACAAAAAATGCAGTCCTACTCTCCACAAAGCTGTAGGGTCAATGCCGGAAAGGATTATTCAATATTAGCGAATTTATTAACAGCCAATAAGAACCTTGGTGATGTTGAGAGGTATTGGGATTATGAAGTGGGAGGTGTGGGAAGGTTTTGAGCAGAGTGGAGTGATGTGATAAATAGCTTAATAGTATCACTTTGGCTGCCGTGTGGAGACAAGATTGAAATGAGGCAAGTGAAAGCTGGGAGATGAGTTAGAAGTGTGGTAGCAGAATAAGATCTTCTGAAAGATCTCCACATCTTAATTCTGGAAGCTGTTGGATATGTTATTTTACAGGCAAGGGGAATTAAGGTTGCAGGTGGAATTATGATTGCTAATCAGCTGACCTTGAGAAGGAGATATTATCCTTCCAGGTTGGACAGATGTAGTCACAAAAGTCCTTGTAAGTGCAAGAGTGAGGCAGGAGATTGAGAAAATGACGCAGTATGAGAAAGACTTGACCATGAGCCAAGCAATGCAAGTGGTCTATAGGAGCTCGAAAAGGCAAGGACCCAGATTCTCCCCTAGAGCCAGAAAGGAAAGCAGCCTTACTGACATCTTGAGTTTAGACCACTGAGATCCATTTTGGACTTCAGACCTCTAGAACTGTAAGATAATACATTTGTGTTGTTTTAAGCCACTAAGTTTGGGGTAATTTGTTATAGCAGCAACTAGAAACAAACACAGGTTTGCTACCTCAATAATCCAAGTGGGAGCTGATCATACCTTGGACTAGAGTGGTGGCTGAAAAGATGTTAAAAAGTGATTAGATTCTGGAATTTTCTAAAGTCAAGTCAACAGGATTTACTGGTAAACTGAATGCATGGCTGATAAACTGAATGCAGGAAATGTCAAGGTGATTCTCAGCTGAAAGCACTCAGGATTTCCAGGGAGATGGAGAATCTGAAAAAGTCCCTCTGGAAATAAACAACTTTCCTCTTCTCTCTCCCAGCCCCTGCACCCATCACACCCAAGGATCCCTGGTCTGGACTAAAAGCATGCCAATTGCGTTCTGTGGGCCATTTTTTCTAGATCTACACTCTAAGCCTGATCCTGAAGATACTGCTACATGATGATAAGAGCCACAAAGAAAAAGTTAAATTATGTGATTTACAGCATTTTCCCCATCCCCCCAACAGTGAAAGAAAGAGAATCATTGAATCTTCCTCCCCGTCCCCTTCTAAGAGAAAGTCAGCTCAGTGCCTGGGCTGGAGCATCTAATGGGAGAGGCTAGAACTTTTCCATCAAAAGGAAGCAAATATCTGAGAAAAAATAGATCCAAGAGTCGGGGGTGGGGGTGTGGGGGGAAGATGGGAGCCAAAGGAGTTGAGAGTCACTTGGATGAGTTATAGTGGAGGGTTGGCAGAGAGCTGGAAATGAAATGGAGAGAGAGGCTTTGAACAACAAGATGGAGAAGCAAGATTGAGAGGGAAGAAAAAGAAAGGATTTGAAGACACGTTGCTATGGTTTAGAACTATATCCTCTGTGATATTCTTTAAGAACATCAGTAAAAATTGGAATTGCTTTTAAGTGCAAAGTGGAAAAACTTCTCAGGTCCTGAAATATATTTGTTAATACTGCTGTGCTATCCTCTCCTTTCAGTACTGTGAGTTCTCAGATCCTTAGCCCATTACATTTTTTTCTATGTGCTAAAAAGTGGAATTATGTTGCTTAGCCTTGAAACTGTGTCCCCTTTCAACTGCTGATGAAAACAATCTCAGCAAGATGAAAAGTTTTCTGTTTTCTTGATACTGTTCTGCATCATAAAATAATCCTTGCAAATGGCAAAGGAGATTTGTAAGGAAAAAACCCTGCAATTTTTTAGTTTAATCATGTATTTAACCAATAAATAATCTAAAAACTGAATAAATGGTTAACCATTATTTATTGAAACAACTCTCTATTCTTTTTTAAAATTTTATTTTTTATTGAATTGTAGTTGATTTACAGCCCTGTTTTTCTGGTATATAGCAAAGTGAATCAGTTATACATACATACATATATATATGCACATATATACTTTCTTTTTCATATTCTTTTCTATTATGCTTTATTACAGGATATTGAATACCGTTCCCTGTGCTAGACAGTAGGACTTTGTTTTTAATCTATTTTGTATATATTAATGTGTATCTGTTAATCCCAAACTCCTAATTTATCCCTCCCACCTCCCTGTTCTGTGGCAACCGCAAGTCTGTTCTCTGTATCCTTGAGTCTGTTTCTGTTTTGCAGATAAGTATATTTGTGTCATATTTTAGATTTCACATATAATGATATGTGACATTTGCCTTTCTCCATCTGACTTGCTTCACTTGCCATAATAATCTATAGATCTGTCCATGTTGCTACAAATGGCATTATTTCATTTTTTTGGTAGCTGAGTAATATTCCATTGTGTATATATATATATATATACACACACATATGTGTGTTGTATATATATTACCACATAGTCTTTATCCATCCCTCTGTTGATGGGCACTTAGGTTGCTTTCATGTCTTGGCTATTGTAAATAGTGTTGCTATGGACTTTTTGCTACCTCATGGACTGTAGCCTGCCAGGCTCCTCTGTCCATCAGATTCTCTAGGCAAGAATACTAGAGTGGGTTGCCATTTCCTCCTAAAGGGGATTTTCCCTACCCATGGATCGAACCTGGGTCTCTTGCATTGCAGGCAGTTTCTTTACCATCTGAGTCATCAGAGAAGCCCTGAACATTGGGTTACATGTATCTTTTCAAATTATAGTTTTTTCCAGATACAGGCCTAGGAGTGGGATTGCTGGATCATATGGTGACTTTATTTTAGTTTTTCAAGAAGCTTCATGCTCTTTTTTCATAGTGACTGCACCAATTTATAGTCCCACCAACAGTGTAGGAGAGTTCCCTTCTCTCCATATCCTCTCCAGAATGTTATTTGTAGATTTTTTAACAATGGCCCTTCTGACTGATGTGATGTGGTAGGTACCCTATTGTAGTTTTGATGTGCATTTCTCTAAGAATTAGTGATGTTGAATATCTTTCTGTGGGCCTGCTGGCCATCTTTTCGTCTTTGGAGAAATGTCTATTTAGGTATTTTGCCCATTTTTTTAAAATTGGATTTTTGTTGTTGCTCTTGAATTGTATGAGCTGTTTGCATATCCCATGCTCTTGGATTGGAAGAAATATTGTTAAAATGGCCATACTACCGAAAGCAATCTACAGATTTACTGCAATCACTATCAAATTAACAATGACATTTTTCATGAAACTAGAGCAAATAATTCCTAAAATTCATCATGGAGCCGTAAAAGGCCCGAATTGCCATAGCAATCCTGAGGAAAAATAACAAGCAGGGAGCATAACCCTATGAAGTAACAGATTATTTTTCAGTGGCAGCCATCTCCTAATCTGTTGGCCTCACAATACCTGAGTCATAATAAAACCTACCTTTTTAAGACACTCTAGCCAAGTGCAGGACATGTAAGAGTACCAATAAATATTCATGAATAAATGGTCATTGAGATGGGCAAGTCAGCAAGTCAAGATTCTTGCGTGTAATTGCAAGAGTCCAAAGTTATGGCCAAGATTAACTTTACTTTTCAAATTGTATTTGGCTATGTCCTTCATCAAACTTACCAGACCAAACCATATAAAAGTCCAGGAATAATACCACATGCCAGGAAGAGGACTTGCACCAAATTTTTTACCCTCTATGACATTGAAAACCACCATGCCCCTTCCATTATCAAATCAATTCATTATTCTCTCAGAAAAATAAATGTTCCCCCAAATTACAGAATCTTCTGCAGTGGTCCTCACTTAGATGGCTGGTGGGAGTTTGGGTTTATTTTTCAGGAGCTTGAACATATTCCACTTGAATTCACAGTGCTGTTCCTACACTTCCAAGGTGGACTAGCTCCAGGTTCCAGTCTATTTTCAAAGCTACCAAAGTACTCAAGAATGTTGCAGTCATCTTTAGGGGGAAAAAAAAAATCACCAAATTGCCAAACCAAATGTGACCAGTGCAACAGCTGTGAACTAAAGAAATAATTATCTTACATTGAAAGTCATTAAGTGCTTGACATCACTAGTTATTACAGAAATGCAAATCACAACTTCAACCAGGTATCACACATAACACTGGTCAGAATGGCCATCATCAAGAAAACAATAAACAATAAATGCTGGAGAGGGTGTGGAGAAAAGGGAACCCTCCTACACAGTTGGTAGGAATGTAAATTCATGCAGCCACTGTGGAAAACCATATAGAGTGTGGAGTCCTATCCCAAGGCCACAGGTTGTAGGCCTTGTACTGAGGCTGCTGAAGCAGAGCCCAGAAGGTCATCTCCAGAACTGGCTGAACCCCACTGGAACCACTGCCAAAAGCCCCCCTGATCCTTACTGGCCAGCTTTCTGACCCCAAATTATGCAAAAACACCCACCCTAATAGTTACTCTGTAGCACCCTAACCAGTCACCTAATTCCAACCCTCCAGCAGGAGTTTTCTTTGTTTTGAGACTATAAAAATTGGCTTCTAATCCACAAAAAGCATCAACTCTCCCTGGCCTGTCAGGAGGTGTCAGCCCACTGTGCTTGCAATGCCCATGTTATCTCTGCTCTTTGTTCTTAGTATACTTACTTCTTTCTGCAATACTGTGTCTGGAAATTCTTTTACAACCTGCATTTGGACTGCCATGACACGTGAGTTGCTTAAAAAATGAAAAATAGAGCTACAATACAATCCTTCAATCCCACTCCTGGGCATATACCCAGAGAAAACCATAATTTGAAAAGATACATGTATCCCAATGTTCATTGCAGCACTATTTACAACAGCCAGGATATGGAAGCAACATAAATGTCCATCAACTGATGAATGGGTAAAGAAGATGAGGTATATATATATATATGTACATATATATATATAAATATTACTCAGCCATTAAGAAGAATGAAATAATGTCTGCAGCAACATGGATGGACTTACACTGAGTGAAGTAAGTCAGACAGAAAAAAAAAGATATCGTACGATATTGCTTACTTGAAGAATCTAAAAAATGGTACAAATAAACTTATTTATGAAACAAAACTAAAGTCACAGCTGTGAAAAAACAAACATGGTTACTAAGGGGGAGAGAGGGTGATGGAAGGATAAATTGAGAGATTAGGATTGGCATATACACACTATCATATGTAAAACAGATAACTAATAAGGACCTACTGTATAGCATAAGGAACTCTTCTCAATATTCTGTAGTGACCTATATAGGAAAAGAAGTTTAAAAAGAGTGGACATATGTAAATGTATAGCTGATTCACTTTGCTGTACAGCAGAAACTGACACAACATTTTCAATCAATATACGCAAAAAAAAATTCAAAAATAAATAAATAAGTAAGTTTTCCGGATGTTTCTAAAATGAACAATACAATTTATTTGCAACTTTAATCTTTCTAGGCAAGAGTTTCTTAAAATATTAAAGCCATGTTAATGACTATTGGGGGACAGTAAAATCATGTTATGTAGATAGTAAAAAATAAAAATAAAAAAGAGAGATTGACCTCAGAAGGAGAGCAGTGAGCAGTGCTAAAGAGAGATCTTAGTTTCTTGCTCAGGAATTGGAGCTGGGTAGCTTGATGGAGAAGGTAATGGCACCCCACTCCAGTACTCTTGCCTGGAAAATCCCATAGACGGAGGAGCCTGGTGGGCTGCAGTCCATGAGGTCGCTAAGAGTCAGACACGACTGAGCGACTTCACTTTCACTTTTCACCTTCCTGCATTGGAGAAGGAAATGGCAACCCACTCCAGTGTTCTTGCCTGGAGAATCCCAGGGATGGGGGAGCCTGGTGGGCTGCCGTCTATGGGGTCGCACAGAGTCGGACACGACTGAAGCAACTTAGCAGCAGCAGCAGCCTGAATGAAAACCAGGAATTCTAACTGTGAGACCCCCAGGGGCTAGAGTCTACAAGCAAAGTTCCCTGGTTTTTCCTCCATCTGAAAGCAAGAATATTTCAAGGAGGCAAAAACTGTAAAAACAGGTACAAAGTTGATTATTAGAGACACAGCACAAGTGGGAAACCACACAGAGAAGCAGGCTCTTTAAGACAGAAGCAAGGCAGAAATACACCTCCCAGAGAGAAAGGGTATGCGTGTCCTCTCTAATGAAGAGGAGCACAGTAAATCAGAAGCCAGGCAGAAATACACACCAGAAGAGGAGGACAGGCTTCCTGAAGGAGGAACCCAGAAGGTGATGTAAATCACTTGTATAGGACACTCCTTCTGGTTCTTTGTTTATATTTCGGCCAATTATCTTGTTTCTTTCTTGCATCTGACTTGTCCCAGGACTCTCCCCAGGAAGTCTGTGCAACATTTTGCTAAACTGATCCCACCATAGAGGCCCGTGGGTGCATGTCCACACTTATTATGGGGTGGTGCCCCCTCCCATTTTGTCTCCCAAGAAGCCTTCCTATGCATGTGTAGACAGGGAAGTTTTCCTTGACCTTAGGAGTGGGCACTTTATCTCTTCAGCAGATTTCAGCTTCTGCCACAAGCTTTGTCCTTGGAGCGTCTGGGTGAGAACAAAGCTTCAATTTTGTTCCACTTGATGAACACCAGCTGTCCAGCCCAGAGGCCTGTCTATCTCCTACATCAAGATCATTAGGAAAAAAAAAACATTACAGAAGATCACAGAAATAATAAAATTAAATCCCTGTTCCTAATAAAATCTCTTTTTAAAAATTAGGAATAAATGGATACTTTCTTATTCTGATTAAAAAGTATCAGGCTTACCATCAACCAGCATCATATGAAACAGTGAAATAATGAAAGTTTCATCAAACCAGGCACAGAAAAGGAAACCCATAATCACCACTTTAATTTATTTTTTCTGGAAATTCTGGCCAATTTGGTAAAAAAAAAAAAAAGCTTATTATTTGTGGATAGGACTGTATCTATAGAAAAACTGAAAGGAGCAAAATTGGAAAAAATATAAGAACTAATGAGCTCAGTAGAATACTGAAAGCATTATAAATATATAAAAATCAATAGCTTGCTTTTATAAACATTAAAAACAAGTTATAAATATAATAAAAACTGGGATCCTGACTACAATAGCAGAAAAATATGAGATGCCTGCAACCAACCTTAACAAGAAAATTAAACAATGTACTGGAGAAAACTACAAAATGTTATTGAGAATTAGAAAAGAAAGCCTGGGTGGAATTATGGAATATCATAATGATGTCATTCTTGCAATTTCATTATTCTGTTTAATGTTATTTAATTCAATAGTACAATGTGATAATTTCAAAAGTTGAAAAAAAAGTCATTCCTACTTTCATCTGGAAGAGTAAGCAGTCAAGAAGAGCAATGAGTTAGCGAGGAAATATTAACTTATTAGATACAAAATTAAGAAAACTTCAGTAATTAAAAGTGTGATATTTGTGCAAGAATAAGTTAAGGTACTCTTGCTGTGAGCCACCCTGGTCCTCTTTATTTTCTTTATAGATGTTATACCTATTAATGTGTTAGTGACAGTGTTAGTCACTCAGTTGTGTCCGACTCTTTGCGACTCCATGGACTATATAGCATGCAGGTTCCTCCCTCCATGGGATTCTCCAGGGAAGAATACTGGAGTGGGTTGCACCATTGTATAGTTAATAATTGGTTTATTGTTTAGTAAATTTACTGTCTTTATGAATGTATCCCCAAGACCTGGTACAGTGTCTGGCACAGAGTAGCCATTGAATTAATATTTGCTAAATGAGTGAATGGATAAATGAAAAGAGAAAGCAAAGAAACACATTCTATTACATATAGGCATCTCTTTTAACAGGAAAGAGAATATCTGCAATAAATGGGCATAGCGTAAGTGATCAGGAATGCAAGAGAAAAATTCTTCTCTTTAGTATGTAGAATACATACTAAATTAAATTTTTTGATGGACTAAGTCATTAAATATAAAAAATTCAAACTACAGAAAAAAATGATACTTACCAACTTTCCAACCTTAGAATAGAGAGGAAGACTGGCATTCACAAAATAAACCTCTAAAAACCATTCTAGGTCCAACAAATAAACAAATCCATGTTTATTATCCATGCTAGTCATGCAAACAAATAAACAGATCCATGAAAATTAAAACTTTCTATGTTGAAGAAAAGATGGCAGAAATAGTAGGACATGACGTGTGTCAAGATCCTTAAAAATACTTACATTGTTTGATATAATAAAAGAACAGTGTGTTTGGATCAAAAGAAAGGGATTTTGAAATGAAAGGATCTCGATTGTGCTTTAGTGTTACATTTTAGAATAAATTAATGCCTGAGTCTTGGTGTCTTCATTTACAAGATTGGGCTATTATTATTTACCTGAAAAAAGTCATTGTGAATAATAGTAATATTAGTAAAATTCCTGGAGGCTAATGGTGCTCAATGCTGCTGCTAAGTCACTTCAGTTGTGTCCAACTCTGTGTGACCCCATAGACGGCAGCCCACCAGGCTCCCCCATCCCTGGGATTCTCCAGGCAAGAATACTGGAGTGGGTTGCCATTTCCTTCTCCAATGCATGAAAGTGCAATAAGTCATCACTATTTTTATTAGCCATTATTACTATTTTGTATCTAAAAATTATCTGTCTCAGAGCAAAGCTAACATTGCTTTAATTAGTTTTATACACAGAAGTGTTGACATAGATTATTTATAGTCAGAAATATTCTAAGTGCCTTCCCACAGGGAATGGCAACAGAAATTATGGTTCTTCTTCTCACTGGGATATCTTGCAGCCATTAAAATGAATGTTTTTGTAGGTTATGTAATATGGAAAAACGCTCATGGCAATGTTTAGTGGAAAAAAGCTGAGTAAGACTACAATTTTATAAAAGGAAAAAAAGTATGAATAACAGCCTGGAAGAAAAATTGCTGAAATGTTAACAATGACTGTGATTGTGAAGACTATGGATGGTCTATTTTCTTATGTTGTCTTCTTCATTCCCAATATTCTTAAAGCTAATATGAAATATTTTTGGAAAAATCTACAAAAGCAAAGACACTCTGAAAAATTACATTTGTAATCTGGATATTATTTAAAGAGTTAGACTTAGGCAACATGACTGAGGCTGTGATACTTCTCAGCCCCTGCAAAGGGGGAGGAATTCTCTAAAGTTCTAAAACTGAAGACTTGTCAATGACCTCATCTATTATGAAAATCACTGAGGACTCTGGTGGGGACCACAGAGGAAGAGATCAGAAGCATTGGTCAACCAGAGCTTATTCCTGGAACCAAATTCAGGAAAATGGATAAGTGCCCTCACCCACTGCACTCTGGGAAGAACAAACTCCTGGATTACAAATATGTGAGTGCTGTCTACCACTGAATCTCTTTTCCTGCATCCTTTTCCCTTTCTTCCTCCTCACCCTTATCATTCACCTCCCCTCAAAAGCTGAGAGTTAACAAAACAGTCTAGTGTAGAATGTAAAATAGAAGAGTGTTTCTGTTTTCTGCTGAAACAGTGTTTCAACAATAATGGGCACACCCTTCAATGTGATCATCTTACTACTGGCAATCAGTCCCAGTGACATAAACAGAGAGATGTGGGGAAAGATGTATTTAAGAAGCTGTTGATTGAGGCTTTCCTGGTGATCCAGAAGAGTCTGTCTTCCAATGCAGGGGACATGGGTTCTATCCCTGGTCTGGGGTCTAGATCCCTCATGCCCCAGGGCAACTAAGCCCACAGGCCACAACTACTGAGCCTGAGCACTGCAACTAAAGGTCCTGAGTGTTGCAGCCAGTGTGGCCAAATAAATTCTTTTTTTAAAAAACCTATTTATCCTAAGGAAAAACAAACAGAAGGTATAGTACAATAGGAGGGGGCTGGTTGAATAAATGAATGCTTCTCTACATGTTGAACTCATGTGTAGCTATTAAAATTGTTTTGGAAGAATATAATAATAATAACAACAATATTAGTTTAATATTAATAATAATAATAATATTAGTTTAGCAATATAAACTAAACTCTATATGCAGTAGAACTCCAATTCAGGAAAAGAAAGACAAACAAAATCCCCACAGATATTTGAATATGTGAATTTGAGTTAACCAGGGAAATACTACTCCAGTAAGTTAAAATAGTTTTACCTGAGTGGCATCATGTTACATGATAACCCATTCCTTTACACTTTATACATGTTTTTAGGGTTTCCTTTTTAACAAGAAGCATATATTATTTTCAGATATAATGAAAACTAAACTATTATCTAACAAACAAATTAGTAATTATTATGGAAATAGAATTTTTGTTGGTAAGATTAAATTCTAAGGACAAAATGATTGCTTTTCTTCCTCTCCAGTTCTTTTTACCTGGGTCTCCTCACCAGCAACAATGACACCATCTACTCAGAATACTTAGTGAATGTGTTAGGAACCTCAATATGCCCTGAAACTCAGTTCCTTGCTTTAATGATGAGTCTTATGTAGGCTCATTTAGTGCTTATGAAAGGATTTTGTGAGTTGTTTTACTGCCTACGCCTACTTTCTTGGGCTTCCCTGGTGGCTCAGATGGTAAAGAATCCACCTGCAAGGCAGGAGATCTGGGTTAGATACCTGGGTTGGGAAGATCTCTTGGGGGAGACCATGGCAACCCACTCCAGTATTCTTGCCTGGAGAATCCCCATGGACAGAGGAGCCTGGAGGGCTACAGTCCACAGGGTCACAAAGAGTCAGACATTACTGAGTGACTAAGCACATGCCTTCTTTCAGAGACAGCTGGATTTTTCTGGGTCGGCCCTGGTGAATACCACCTGCCAAAGACTGCTATGGAAACAGATTTTGACCCCCAGTCAAAATGTTGGCCTCATGAAGGTAAGGACTGTGTTTGTCTTATGGCTTTATGCTCAGCAATCAGCACACCTACCAGTATACATAGGAATCACTTAGTAATATGTGAATAGATTTTGAATGAGTGAATCAGTGAATTAATATTTGTTTGATAAATGAAGGAAAATTAAAAAAAGAGTGGTGTGTTAACACCCCATTCCATTTTTAGGGGGATGGGAGACAATTCTTTATGAATCCCTCACATTCTTCTCAGCTAGGTTTTAACAACCAGTTTACTCAGATTTGTTTACATTCCAGGAGAGTAGAGAGAATGCTCCCTTTCATGGAGACAGTCCAGGACAGGAAAGATAAAGACCTCCCTCCCCCCTTCTCAGGGAAAATTTGTTTATGTTGCAAAGTAATAAATGTCCTGTCTCCTAAGGGTGTGGGCTGAGGGGAGGATGAGGCAGCTCAGGGTTCCTCAGGGCTCAGACACCTACTGCTTCCGTGGTGTTCAAGTGTGCCTGCCTCTGCATCGCCCCCATGGAACGTGGGGAGTAGGGACCTGATGCAGACAGGGAGCTTACACCGTCTGCTGCGCTGCGCGTAAGAAAACGTCTAAATCTGTCTGGACTTACTGTCTTCTTGTTGGCCAAAGCTATGGGGCTGTGAGAAGCAACCTGTCTGTTACTGCTGTGCTATTGCTTAGTGAATACTTGACGGTCGGACACACTTATTATTGCTTTTGTTTGGTGGCCACGGTCTGAGTGAGCAAGAGTGGATTAGTGGAAGTAGCCTGAGTATGTGTGTCATTACTTTGTCAAATCAGCATATAGTAAGTGGGATCCATGGTGCTGGATAGTGAGCTGAATTCAATTCAAAACAGACCACAAGAGAAATTGAAATAGAGGTTTAGTCCTCCTAGGCAGAAGAAAGTACCCGGCACACTGCAAGGGGCCACACGGGGAGGTCAAGGCAGAGTTAGAGAGACAGGCAGGACCTGGTGCCGGGAGCCACCACGGGAGATCCCATCCATGACAAGGTCATGTGGAAGAGAACTGTTAAGCAAGGCTTCAGGACTCAACGGGCTCCCTAGGCTTTCTCGAGCATCTACCCCCAAACCAGAATCTGTCTGTTTTACTATTTCATGACTTTCGCCAACTCCTCTGACATTAACAGGGGGCTATCCCTGACCACCTTTCTCTGGAGAAAATCAACTTAGGGCTATAGCTAATAAGTCTCCTGGACATGAGAGGAATATTTCAAATCAAACCCCTCTCTGTTAGCATTCTAGCTTGCTTGGCAGGTCTATCCAGACTCTTGCAGCTACGCATATGATTATTTACAGTCTCCCAGCTGTGAGAGGCATGGAAAGCCTAAAACATAGAGCCTTTCAAAGAGTTAAAAGTTAGAGTAGTGCTCGTGTAGGATTTCATTATTGGGCCAATGCTTGTTGCTAAGTTTCCATATCTCTTATCCACTGTGCACCAGGGAGTGCATTAGTTAACATAGTTAAAATGTAAGAAAAACAAGTATAGCCTTGAAATTAACCACATCAGAACTTTGAGCTAACTGGTTCTTTCTTGTAACTCACTGCACCTTTGCTCCCTGAGAAATGTAACTTGTTTAATACTTTCTGAGGCTGACATAGATTAGAAATATAAAGAAAAAACACTTTGAGGGAAAATAAGTTTTCTGTTGAGCAGCCTTTATCAAAAGAGGGTCATAAAATGTTCACAGGCCTCCAAGGCCAGAAGATACTGTACACAACATCATTTGTGGGAAAGTTATGCAGAAAAAATCCTGGTTTCGATAAGGGCAAAACTGCTGGAATGTTTGGGCTGACTCCATATGACCTTGCATCTTTCATTTCCCTCTATGTATAAGGCAAGGTGTAAAAGTACCCTTTAAAAATAAAGCTATTGGGCCTCGCTCGAAGAAGCTTGGTCACCCCGTGTTTTTCTTTTTTTCTCTTTTTTTCTTTCTCTCTCTTACTTTCTTTTTCAGGCTGATCCCTTGGAGCATAGAGGCTCCCTGCGTTCACTTATCTGCCCAGGTTTCTAAGATCTGAATGGGAAGACGTAGTGCGTCCTCACACCCTCGGGAGACTGGGAGGGCACCTGTGGCCTCCGTGAACAGGGCAAACTTCTTGTCTCGGAGTTCTATTGATTTTCTGTGTAAACCAAGGAATATCAGCCTCTTTCTCTCCTCTTTTTTCTTATCTACAATATTCTTTCCTTATCTCTCTCTAAATCATCTGCCAACATCATTTTTCCTTCAGGTTTCCCTGGATCCTGTGGGGGTGGGACACCGGCAACCGGGGGCAGGTGCCTTTATTAGGGTCTGTGGGTGTAGGGCTTTGGAGATCCTGGGCTAGGGCCTGATTGGTCAATTCAAAGCAAAAGAGCAAGGTTTTGGTAAACTCCATTGGGAGAGCATGGCTTACCTAAGGGGCACCTAAAGGGAAAGAGTTGGGGGGCAGGGGAGACTGGGACGCAAGGGCTGTTGAGAAGTCATATCAGGAACTTACATTCACTTGTGACTTTGCGGCTGCTATCCAGGGCTTGTGCTTGCATGAGAGGCCTCGTGTTAGTTTAGGGCCCTGCAGGCTATTTGGCTGAACAAAATGCAGGCAGAGGCAGCAATATCATCAAGTAACTTGGCTAAACTCTCCGTGATGTGCCTCGTTGTCAGACAAACTTCTCTTTTGTGACTTTGGCAAATTGCTTAATGCCTCAAGTTCCTCTCTCTGTAAAATGACTTTCTTATAGGGTTGCTGGAGAAGGCAATGGCACCCCACTCCAGTACTCTTGCCTGGAAAATCCCATGGATGGAGGAACCTGAAAGGCTGCAGTCCATGGGGTCGCTGAGGGTCAGACACGACTGAGCGACTTCACTTTCCTGCATTGGAGAAGGAAATGGCAACCCACTCCAGTGTTCTTGCCTGGAGAATCCCAGGGACAGGGGAGCCTGGTGGGCTGCTGTCTCCGGGGTCGCACAAAGTCGGACACGACTGAAGTGACCTAGTAGGATAGAGCTGCTATAAAGATTAAATATAATGCATCCAGCCTAGTAGCAGGCACCCAATAACACCACCCTGCAAAAGTTAATTTACCTTCTTCCCTCTAAGCCCAGAAATCATATATTACAATTTACTTAGATAGCCACACTATATAGACTACTCTTTCATAACTTTTAATCTACAATTTCCACTTAGAAGAAAAACGCTTTTTTAAAATAGTCATTTAAAATTCTTGTTAAATGTAATTATAGATGCTTTTTCACAATCATATTAAAAATACTTTCATTAAAAAGTTATAAATATGGAAAATCATGCAAGAAATATACAAACTAGCTTACTGTGCAAATGAAAATTTTATTTATCTTAATTCCCCAGAGGGGAGGGGGAGAAGGAGTATTTATTAAGTGACAATCTCCAAGCCACTTTATTTGCATTATCTTATTTAAATTGGTCAGCGATTTTCTGTTTCATTATTTTGGAAATGAAGAAACTTCGGCTCAGAGATATTGTAACTTGTACAGGTTTACAGAGTGATGAAACCAAAGTTTGAAACTTGGGTTTATTTGACTTTAGAGCATGAAGTTTTTCTTTTACAAGTTTTAGGAGCTGATCTATAGAAAGGATCCACTCTAAGCCTTAAGACCTCGGCTCCTCATTCCCTGTCCCCTTCCTTATATTTCCTTGATCTCCCAACTGTGTCCTCCTTAATAAATTATGACTAGTTCCCCATTGTCCTCAAAATGGCAGTACTTTGATTCCTCTGGTGTGTAGGGTTCCACCTCCTCCCAAATATTGAATTGCATAATTTCATATGCAAAGAGGATTTAAAAATTTGTTGGTTTGCTTGGCTGTTTTTGCCAAAGGAGTAAAGAGGATCTGGTGATAGAGCTGGGGGTGAGGACATTTGTCCTTTTATTTATTTAGTTTTGACCTTCTAACTTCTGAATCTTCTTGTATATTTAGGACTTCCACAGTGTGAGGGGAGAAGTCTAGACAATTGTTACCCTGGTCTTTTTGCTGCCTGTGTGCGATGCATGACCGAGGCCTGGGCAGTCAGACAAACCCTTCAAGGACTCTGAACTGGAAACTAGTGAGCAGGAGGAGATTGGGGCCAGAAGCTGAAAGATTAGTGTCAATGAAAGACTTTGTCCCTGTCTGGGAACCATCAGCATCTTTTGGGGGCGAAGAAACAGTAAAATTCAAAGTCAGATAAGGGGCTGTCCTTCCACTCCGCTTCTGATTGCCACCGCCCTGGGCATGTCTGGTACCCTGAGAACTCCAGGTTCATCAGGGAAAGAAGCCTGAGTTCTATAGAGGTATCTTTGTATCCTCCTGGGGTTCACCCTCAGTAGAGGGGCCAGGAGCCTCAGTGAGGAGCTGGGGCAGAGAACATGAGCAAGTGTTTTCTGAGCACTCATGAGATGCTCTCCCAGGGAGGGAGGGAGATTGGGGGATTCAAAGGGGGTGGTTTCTGTGTAAGAAGGTGGCAAAGAGTCATGTACTTTATACAGATGGGGTCTGGGGTAGTCAGGTGACCTATACATTCAAAAGACCTCTCAACAACCATCCTGCCAAAGAGTGTGGGCTTGAAGTAGTAAAGACCGGTTTCACATCCCATCTCTGGCACAAATAAGGTGTGTCAGTAACCTGTCACAGAAATGGGTAGTTTTGACCTTCTAACTTCTGAATCTTCTTGTATATTTAGGACTTCCACAGTGTGAGGGGAGAAGTCTAGACAATTGTTACCCTGGTCTTTTTGCTGCCTGTGTGCGATGCATGACCGAGGCCTGGGCAGTCAGACAAACCCTTCAAGGACTCTGAACTGGAAACTAGTGAGCAGGAGGAGATTGGGGCCAGAAGCTGAAAGATTAGTGTCAATGAAAGACTTTGTCCCTGTCTGGGAACCATCAGCATCTTTTGGGGGCGAAGAAACAGTAAAATTCAAAGTCAGATAAGGGGCTGTCCTTCCACTCCGCTTCTGATTGCCACCGCCCTGGGCATGTCTGGTACCCTGAGAACTCCAGGTTCATCAGGGAAAGAAGCCTGAGTTCTATAGAGGTATCTTTGTATCCTCCTGGGGTTCACCCTCAGTAGAGGGGCCAGGAGCCTCAGTGAGGAGCTGGGGCAGAGAACATGAGCAAGTGTTTTCTGAGCACTCATGAGATGCTCTCCCAGGGAGGGAGGGAGATTGGGGGATTCAAAGGGGGTGGTTTCTGTGTAAGAAGGTGGCAAAGAGTCATGTACTTTATACAGATGGGGTCTGGGATAGTCAGGTGACCTATACATTCAAAAGACCTCTTAACAACCATCCTGCCAAAGAGTGTGGGCTTGAAGTAGTAAAGACCGATTTCACATCCCATCTCTGGCACAAATAAGGTGTGTCAGTAACCTGTCACAGAAATGGAGTCACAATGTCCACATCTGTGAAATGGGCATAATAACACACCTTCATCTATAATTTGTAGGGCAATCATGAATAAATGAGAGTCTAGAAGTCAAAGAGCAAGACTTTCAGTGGGGGAGCCTGGATTTAGGTACCAGCTACACCTGTACCTTAGAAAACATTTACTATGTTAACCAGTGTTAGGCAAGTGATAGGTAGCTAATGGAAAAAATCTAAATTTAAAAAATTTATTTATGTATTTATTTATTTTTGGCGGCAGTGGGGTTTTGTTGCTGCACGTGGGTTTTCCTCTAGTTGTGGCGAGAGGGGGCTCCTCTCTAGTTGTGGTGGGCAGGCCAGTGAGGTGGTTTGTCTTGTTTGGAGTACCGGCTGTAGGGCACACAGGCTTCAGTAATTGCGGTGCATGGGCTTAATTGCTCTGAGGCATGTGGAATCTTCCCAGAGCAGGGATTGAACCTATGTCCCCCACACTGGCAGGTGGATTCTTAAACACTAGATCTCCAGGGAATTTCAACCCCCACCCCTCCCCTGCCAAAAAAAAGCAAATGTTTTGATTTCCTTACATTTGCCTGTAAGACATATTTGGAGCATTCTAACTAGTAATTCTGTCCTTTTGGCTGAGAAGTCTTTGATTGGAAACACAGTAGAGTGAATATCTGTTTGGTTGTTTTTGAGGAGGGCACAGCATCCCTTCTTAGACTTTGCCTTCCCAGACCTGATGGGTTCTGATGCGGCTACTCATTTCAGTACTCCGACTTTTGACCACAAGAACTATATGTGGTCCAGAAAATTAGAGTGCATCACTCTTTCTAGAATCCAGTCTGGAACAGAGACACTCGGGGTCAAAGCCTCTGGTATCGCATTCAGTGGGTGTACGTTAAAGAAACTGAGACCACAGACTCCTGCCCAACGAGGCCGGTACTGTGTCTTATTTGCCACTCTGAAACCATTTCTTCAGCTTTTCCTCAGCATACATTCAGTAACACCTATCTCCTTTTTATGTTAGAGTTTACTTCTTTTGCTCAAAGTAAAAAATATCCTTACAGAGTGATTTTAATTTGTGTAATGGAGGGGAGATGTCACTTAAAACGAAAACTGTAAAGTAGCTTTTGGTTTTAGAGAGGAGGGTGGTTTCGAGATGATGGGGAGGTATTTCTAAGTCATCCCTTTCCTCTTACAGAGGCTGGAGGGAGAGTGAGGAAGAGAAGGCAGGGCATCTCCTTGCAGAGCCACGCCTAGTGGGCACAGAGAGGATCGAGTAGCTCTGCCTAACAAAATGTGAGAATTATCTGGAAGATGGTAAGCAAAAAGATGGTAGGGAGCTAGAAATTAGGGGTAAAGTGGCCGGAGGAATCTTGAGAATAACACATTTGATGTTAAATAGTTTGAATTATTTCACTGTGAATTCAGTATCCATTTCCCCATGGATATTTGTCAGCTATGAACAAATTTCTGTATGACTAAATGTGTGTATGTATGTGTGTTAAGGAACAGGCCTTGGATCTATGTCTGGCATGATATGGTGTAGAATAAGGATAGAAAATATGAGAAGGCAAGATGATCCATACATTGATCCACTTTATACCACAGGGTATATTCATTTACCCTTGAGAAACTGGGTGACATGCAGGCCTACCTCTGCAAGTGGTTTCATTTTAATCTCAGAGAGTAGAGTGCATCAGCTAACATCTGGTTTCTATGCCTGTATTCATAGTCAACACACTTGGATGGGATTTGGATGAGACAAAGAAAAGCTTGGAAGAGAAGTAGGGAAGAACCTTGTTCCTCTAGAGAAGGGGCTGGCAAACAACAGCTATTGGTGTAAATACTTTCACTGCAACACAGACAGCTCATTCGTGTGTATCATTTCTGTGGCTGTTCTCACCTATACAGGCAGAGGTTGTTTGCCACAGAAAACATGTGGACCACAGGGCCTGAGTTGAGGTGACACAGTTTATTTCAAGAGAAACCAGGTAAAATCTAAACCAAGTACAGGAATGCCTTTTTATTCTATTTATTTGTTTGGCTGTGGCTTGGGACTTTGAGTTGCAGCATGTGAGATCTAGTTCCCTGACCAGGGATCAAACCGGGCTGCCCTGTATTGGGAATGTAAAGTTTTAGCCACTGGACCACCAGGAAAGTCCTAGGAATGTCTCTAGAAAAACTTTAGTTTATGAATTTCTTAATTCTCTTCTTCTCTTGACTGTCATTAGAAGCAGTCTGATAGACAGTAGAGGGCATCAGTTTGGGATTAAATGTTCATAGACCTGTACCCCTGGCTCTTCAATGTACTGGCTGTGTGATTTTGAGCAATTTGCTTAACTTGAGCAATTTGTGAAATATATCTGTTTTCTTACTGGTAAATGTATAGAATAAAGTTCATTACATGGGGCTGTTATGAAAACTAAATGATACAATGCTCAGTTTGTCTAGAATTTTGAAAATTCTTCATTCACCCATCCTTCTCTTCCTGCCCTCAACTCTTTGCTATACGTTGGGCATATAACGGAGGGCTTCATAATTAGCCGAGTGTCCCCAAGTTCGTCTTTTTGCTACTAAACAGTCATAACTATCCATTGTTTGACTTCATGCCAGCCAGGAGATTAGGACAGCTTGAGGGAATAATAATGTTTAGATCCACCTGGAGTCTTCATATTATTCCAAACAGATAAGGAAAATCAGACCTGTCTGGTTCCTTAGGAGTTCCCCAGCCTTCTGAGTCCAAATTCCCACTTCTGGACCTCAGTATGTAAGTGGGGAGAAGGAAACCAAGGTCAAGAAGGGTTTTAGGCCAGGCCTGTAGAGGGGTCAGAGGCCCAGCAGCAGTAAAGGCCAGACTAAATATTTAAGATAATTTGGACTAACACCTTCTCTTTGGATTTGTGTGGTGGTGGTTTAATTGCTAAGTTGTGTCTGACTCTTGCAACCTCATGTACTGTAGCCCGCCAGACTCCTCTGTTCATGGGTTTCTCCAGGCAAGAATATTGGAGTGGGTTGCCATTTCTTTCTCCAGGGGAACTTCCTGACCCAGGGATTGAACCCAGGTCTCCTGCACTGCAGGCAGTTTCTTTATCAACCAGGCTACCAGGGAAGCCCAGGTTTAAAATCCCAGATATATAACTTGGGAATTGGTTTCTGTGACTATAGGATTTCTGCTTGAACAAGGCTTCCCTCATAGCTCAGTCGGTAAAGAGTCTGCCTGCAATGCAGGAGACCCGGTTTCGATTCCTGGGTCAGGAAGATCCCCTGGAGAAGGAAATGGCAATCCACCCCAGTATTCTTGCCTGGAAAATCCCATGGACAGAGGAGCCTGGCGGGCTACAGTCCATGGGGTCGCAAGAGTCAGACAAGATTTAGCGACTAAACCACCACCATCAAGGCAATACCCCAAATTATCCCCTACCAAGAAATTACCTACCCACCTGCCTTCTGGGAAAATACCTTACAAGCTAATGTGCTGGGCTTCCCTGGTGGTTCAGAAGGTAAAGAGTCTGCCTGCAGTGCAGGAGACCCAGGTTCGTTTCCTGGGTTGGGAAGATCTCCTGGAGAAAGGAATGGCAACCCACTCCAGTATTCTTGCCTGGAAAATTCCATGGACGGGGAGCCTGGTGGACTACAGTTCATGGGGTCAAAAAGAGTTGACATGACTGAGTGACTGACTCATGTTCACTAATGTCCCTGAAAAGTCTGACCTCTTAGACTTGCCTACATCATAGAACTACTGTGCCTTCTACCTTGTTTCCGTGTTAGAAGCGAAAAATGCCTCTCTCCCACCTGCCTGTCAAGCCAGCTTTCAGTATGCTAAAGTTAGAAGAGCTCCAGTCTCCTGGGTGAAGTTTTAAGTCCTCTTCATTTTTGAATGCAAATTAAGACCTCCTCAGGCTCATAAAACTCATTGTCACCATAAGAATGCTGGTAGCCACCACTGAGTTCTTGCTAAGCATCAACTGTTTCACAGGGATCTTCTCTCTCTTATTCTTTTTTTTTTTTTTTTGATGTCTTTATTGAATTTATTACACTATTGCTTCAATTTTATGTTTTAGTGATCTGGCCACCGGGCATGTGGGATCTGAGTTCTGGACCAGGGATCAAACCTGCACCCCTTGCTTTGGAAAGTGAAGGCTTAACCACTGGACCACCAGGGAAGTCCCTGGATCTTATTTCTAATCTACATCACAAGTCAGATGGGCTGGACTTGTTAACCTCCATTTTAGAGACAATGAAATTGAGGGTTGAAAAGTTAAATCTCTTGCTTAAAACAAAGGTGGTGAGGTCTGTTTAACTCTATAGCCACACTCTGAAGCTCCCTTGTCACATCTATGTTAGTTTTGCTCACAAAGATCTAGATCAGTGTTTCCCTAACTGCCCAGTGTTTCCCTGATCTCCCCTGGAGATTCTGATTTGGTAGATCTGAGCTGGGTTGGGAGAATTTAGGATCTGATAGGTGACTCTTGTCATCCAGAAATCTAAAAATGTGTCATCTAAGAATTTGGGAAGCACAGGTAATTATCAAATGCCTCCCTCCCCCCATAGTCCCAAACTGTGACTTTTATGGGGAGGCTAAAGTCAGGCATGCGTATGAGACACGAGGTGAAGGCTTCCTGAGATACCTGCCCCTATAAAATCCAAGCAAAAGGAGATGAAAAAGCCCATGTTTGATAACAGCTCCCATTTCTTATGAGCCTAACATGATTTCCTGGGGATCTGAGATATATAACATGGCCTAGTAACTGTGACTGGGATAATTGTGATGAATTAGCTTAATTAGCTTTTGTGGACTGACTTTAGAGGATGCCAGCTGTGAAAATGGCCAATATAAACTAGGCAGGGCCTCAGAATGACTGAGGGAAGTAGATTTCTTGGGCTATAAGAACATAGTGGGCTCAGTGACATGGGTGGTTGTAGATGGTTGCAATGATGAAGCTGCAGAGAAAATGCCAAGTGCAAATGCTGAACAGATACAGCTGGACCTGAGCAGGTGGGGGTGGTTTCTTCCCTACAGGGTGTCCTTCCTTACAGGCTGCTAAAGAAATGCTGGAGTATGCCAGTATATCAACAGAAAGGACAGGGAGAAAAGATTTTTAAAAGCCTTTAATTTAAACTCAAACTTATGACAAGTCTTTCAAGTGGCAGCAATTTGAAGATAAAGACAAAATCATGAAACATTTATCTCCAGGCAGAAAACTGGCCTTTCAGAAATAAAATAGAAAATAAAGGGATGTGGGGCGAAGGGAATTTAATTTTCTGAATGGACAAAACTAACCTCCCCCGGCAAAAAAAAAAAAAAAAAAAAAACCAAGATGAAACAAAGACAGGTAAAGAGAGAAAATAAACAACAAAAACAATAACAAGGAAACAATAACCAAGTAATTTAAAAACAGAAACAGATTTTATGTTTTTAAAAACCCGAACCTCCCACTGAAAAAACAAGAAGAAAGGAAGACAAGAAAAGAGAGAAAATAAACAACAAAAACAATATCAAAGAAACAGTAACAAAGTAATTTAAAACAGGAAAAATATTTTTGCTTGTCTAGAATGAAAACTGCTTGGTCCTACTACCATTCAGATCATCTTCTCTATTGGTGCATGATTCTGTATTAATTCAGAATAAAAAGGTGTATCTGTTAGAATTAGGTCCACATGTGTACAACAAAAATAAATATATAAGTAGAAGTGGCTTCAAAAGAGAGTTTAGCTCTTGCCATCATGAAAGAAGTCTGCTGTTCACAGCCTCAGAGACCCAGGCTCCCACACTTTTTCAG
The DNA here is from genome assembly GCA_006408695.1 of Aepyceros melampus. NCBI lineage: Eukaryota > Metazoa > Chordata > Mammalia > Artiodactyla > Bovidae > Aepyceros > Aepyceros melampus. The sequence continues at coordinate 122,474 of SJXQ01001004.1, forward strand.
TTTATCCATTCCTTCATCAGCATTTGTCTTCTTCCCCTGAAAAGTCTACTTAAACTCCAGTCCTCATGTCCACATTTTGTCCTCAAGAATAAGAAAGAAAGAGAAAGTAGCAAAGAGCATGCATTAGCTAACTTTCAAGGAAGGTTCCTGAAAGTTGCTCCATAGCACTTTTGACCCCATCTAACTGACCAGCATTTAGCCTTAAGGCCATATTTAGCAGCAATGGAGAATGGGAAGCTGGTCTTCAGTCACACACGTGCACAGCTGAAAATTAAGGATTCAATCACCAAGACAGAAGGGGTGAATGGATAGCAGAGTGGGCAAATTGTTTTTGCCACAAAATGTAATGTCCTACCCACAAGGAAACAGCTTATGGAAGCTCTGGGCTTGGTAGCCAATGGGGATCTGAGAATAAGCCTTTCCTTTCTGGCCCCGCCCCCTCACCTGAAGCAAGAGTCTTGAGGCTAAAAGAAAATACTCTTGCCTGATCTTTCTCTGCACGGCCACCCCAACAAAGCCTCTAATCAGTTGCCCAGACAAACTTTTGCCATGAGCTCCGAAGGCTGTGCAGACTACTAAGCTTCACCTACATCTTGGGAGCAAGTCACTAATTCAGAAAGGAAGGTTCCATCTGCACACTGCCAGGCGTGTCCCAGAAGGTGGGTGCTGTCCTGGGGCATTGGTGATTCCACTGCTGAAGCTTCCTGCCACACCAGCTGGCCTGAGACCTGCAGCTAGCACTCCTGCCGTAGCAAGCATTGTCCCACCTTGTTTTCTCTTGCCCAGAGTGTGAGAACTGATCATTTAGCTGCCCTCAGTAGGGCTGAGAAGGCAGTAATGATGGGATGGCTGGAGGAGGAGGGCTGCACAGCTCAAAGGGTTGGCTATGCGGGTTAATAAGCACATCCAGTGAGCTTTTACTCTATGCCAAGCACCATTCAGTTTTTTTAAAAAATATTTAATCCTCACAGTAAACTTGGGGTGAAGATGGACTCATTGTACCAATTTTGCAGATGAGAGAACAAAGTCTTATAGAGGCTACTTGTTCAAAGTGAACTCAGCTAATAGATAAGTGATATAGTCAGGTTTTAAGACCTAGGCCCTTCTGACCTCAGAGAGTACCCTTTAGCATTTGTAGGGAGCTGCTCAGAAATACTCATCCTTTCTCGATGCTTTCACATCGATGCGTAGGGAGAGCACAGGTACATGGCTACTACTGGGATAGGGGTCATAGGCTGCGTTTTGTGTTGTTATATAGGAAGCCAGAGGGAGACGTGAACATCTGAGCAAAACTGACGCTGACTTATTGCTCTAAATAAGAATCTGCCCAGTGTAAGCTTGAAAGTGGCAACTTTTTTTTTTTTCTCCCTACTTCATTGCCACCTCTCTTGCTCTGCTGCCTTTGAGCAGTTGTCAGTGATGCTAACAAGCTGGCAGGGGATGTCAGGAAAGAGATAATTTATTCCCCATCTCCAGCAGCTGAGGATAGCACCTCCCCAATGACAGACACTCTTCCTACAGAGAGAAAGCAGCAAACCCTGGCATCTAATGAGTGCCAGCTGGGGTTTCATGCCTCATGCTCACGTGGTGAAAGGGAAGGGGAAGGTTTTATTTCTAGATACATTTTGGTGCTGTCTGAAAGATGTTGGCTTATGAGGCACAAACACTGGCTCCTGGGACCACCACGAGCACTGGCCCCACTGTTAAGCCAGCTAGTGCTGAAGAAGGCTCTGGTCCACTCACCCCTGGAACTTCTTTGAAGCCATCAAAAGAGACTGGCTTAGAAAAGCAGAGAGCTTGTTTTCATTGTTGTTTATTTAATTTCTGTTCTTTTCTTTTTTTTGGTAATACAATTTGTCTCTTGTTTAGGTAGCCATCTTCCTTATTACCAGTGGCCAGGCAAGAGAACCAAATCTGTGGTGGTTCTGGCAGTTTTTTAGGCCAATGAGTAGACTTCACCAGAATGATTACTTTTTGATAACAATTCTCTAGTCCAGATCAGTTTTTCTATATAGTTCATAGTGTCCAGAAGTAAAGTCAATACATTCATGCTGCTCAGGAGTTCTTTCTGGAACTCAGACCTTAAAGAAATTTCTACTGTGGTTCTTTACAAAGGGGCCTCTAATATAATGAACAAGATGTTTAGTATTAAGATACTGTCATGAGAGGGTTGCTGGGTTAAAATAAAACTATAGAACACCAATTAAATTTGAATTTCAGATAGCAATGAATGATTTTTTAGTTTAAGTATGTCCTATGAAATATTTTCAATATTACTTCTACTAAAAAATTATTGGGGACTTCTCTGGCAGTTTGGTGGTTAAAATTTCTGATGCAGGAGGCACGAGTTTGATCTTTGGTCAAGGAGCTAAGGTCCTGCATGCCATACGGCATGGCCAAAAAATAAATTAAAACAAATTATTGGATACTACATAATCTCACTTATATGTGGAGTCTCAAAAAGTTGAACTCATAAAAGCAGAGAGTGGAATGGTGGTTGCCAGGGGTTAGGAGTGCAGAAAATGGGGAGATATTGGTTAAGGGTACAAAGTTTCAGTTATGCAGAATGAACAAACTTGGAGATTAAGTGTGCAGTATGGTGGCTGCAGTTAATAATTCTATATCATATACCTAAAACTTGCTAAGCAAGTAGATTTTAAGTGTTCTCACCACACACACACACACACACACACACACACACAAAGTAACTATGTGAGGTCCTGGATATATTAATTATTTTGATCATGATAATCATTTCACAATGTAAACATATATCAAAATATCACTTTGTATACCATAAAAATATACAATTTCATTGCCAAAATGTTAGATTTAAACATTTTTTATGTTTATTTGAAATTCAAAGTCATTGGGGGTTTCCATATTTTATTTATCAACCAGAGTTGATAAATACCCTATGGAGACTCATAGAGCTGCTTTTGTTTTGTTAGTTTAACATTTTATCTTCATCCACATTACACACCCACAAAGTGCAGGAAGTCAAACAGTTTGATGTGACTTGCTATAAAAACATGGTTCTTTTACTCTTCTCTTTCTTCATTTCTTGCAGATCCAGAAACAACTATTTTCAGTTCCTCTACCTGATTTTTTTTCTGGCAAGCGAGGTATAGCTTCATTTCTCTGACCTCCATGCTGTACTGCTATATCTTGATTTCTCAGTTTCAGACATTATCTATTGACTTCTTTCTATGGAAGAAGAGAATTTAAGCTTTCACTACCTTCTCCAAGCCAACTGTCCTTCTCCACAATCTCCCAGTGTAGTTATATGGTCATTTTGATCCAATCAATAGTCAGGATTTACATTATTATGACCAGGTAAACCCTATTCATAGCTGAGCCTTTGTGGCATAAGTTTTGGAATCTATTTTTGGTGGTGGTGGTGGGTTAATAATGGTCTCTGCTGAGTTTTTAAGGTACTTATCACTAATTAATCCCCAAGCTCTTTCCCAGTTATGTAAATCTGTCAATTATTCAAAACCCAGTGGGTATTCTATCAAATTCATTTTCTCAGAAAAAAATTTCACCCCGTTTCTTACCTCTGACTTGAATTGATTGATCCCCTGGTCACCCACACAGCTCATCCTGGGACTCCCTCCTTTATCACCATTTGGAACACATCTTTCTCCTCTTGTATAGGTTCATCTATTCCCTGGAAGCAGTGTCTCCTATTTCTCCGGTCACTCCCTTATCTAATGTGGTATGCCCTCTGATAAGCCCTCAGTGACTGCTTGTTGAAGGAAGAGTGGATAAATCCATGAAGACTACTGTGTGGGATGAAGACTCGGCATCTTGGAGTGTCACCACAGAGGCCTTCACCTTGCTTAGCACTTGCTGTGGTAGCTTCTCACAAAACTCTGGATCCCACCTTCCTACTCCTGTCTCCAGGCTCCTTGGCTGGTTGGCCTTCTGATCTCCCCAGAAGTCAGGGTGTCTTCATTTCCCATATGAAATGTCAGGGCAAACAATATTCATGAGTTAATTGGAGAGTGGCCCCTGGGTGGCAGGTAGGATGCCAGAATGTCCTGCTGGGTTGGGCGCTGATGAGGGACACCTAAACCCCTCATAATGGCTGGAATCTCACCTCGCTACTGAAGTCTTGACTCTCTCCCACTGTTCCAAACCAAACTGTCTGAGTGAAGAGCCATTAAAATGTCATTAGAAGCAGCAGGCACTAGGTGCCGAAACTGCGGTGAGAGTGATGAGTAATGAAGGTAGTAAGACACTTGCTCTATTTATTTGTTTTCTCTTCTTCTTCACTAGTGATTAATTAAATAAAGTGCCTAACGATTTAATGCTTTGCCTCTCTCCTAATTGGATGTGGATGGTTGTGAAAGGGATAGATTTATTTCCTGTTTCCAAATTGTCGCCTGACAGGAATGCTTCTGCTTTCTGATCCGCACTCTCATTTTTCTCTTTCATCTACTTTTCCGCATCTGATAGAAGAAACATCATGCAGCATGCAGTCTTAAGCACTTCCACCATGACACCACCCGGTCTGACAGATGTGATGGCTGCATTTATCCAGCTAATAAAACAACATGGCCCGGCTTCATGATTGCAACAAAAATTTTATGGTTCAAGATAACCACATAGATCAAAATCTTTTTTTTTTTTTTAAAGAGCAGGAGGGACTTCCTTCCTTGGCGATGGAATGTGAGTTATAAATAACAATAGAACAAAGGTTGGTCCAGCCAATTTTCTACAGTAGGTAGAGAGACTAAGGCAGAGAATTCATATCTAGGTGAGAGAAACATGGAAAAATTCCTCTGGAACAACATAATTGGAATGAAAACTGGAGCCCTGCTCATGGCTGTGTAATTAGAAATCATATTCAATGAACAATTATGATGAACACTGTCATTTACCATCTATTCAGGGAAAATAACTAATATACTTGCTTGTGAGGGATATTGCTCTGCAGACACGCTGTAGTTCATGGGGTTGCAGAGTTGGATGCAACTTAGCAACTGAACAACAACTTGGAGGGAAACATCTTTATGAAATTAACTTCTCTCACTAAAAAGTCACAATTAGGATAATCTTAGTGGCCATTGACTGTCAATAATAGTCCCAACATCAAGGTAATAACTGTTGGGGAAAGTACATGTTAATTCTGCAGCCAGTTTGAGAAATTTCCTCTTTCCTTCAAAGCAGGTGTGATGAAATGGTTACTGATACTTTCTGAGAGAAGAGGAAGGAAAAATTAAAAAAAAAAAAAAAACAGAAGAAGGAAGGTTTTAAAGGGTGAAAGGTGGATTACAGCAAATATCAGATTAAGTTGAGAGGGAAAAAAATTTCCCTTCTTCCTGTTTAGGTTCTGTGGCCGGTCTAATAATTAAACTGATGCAAGGCACAATTGTACTCATCTCACACACTAGCAAAGTAATGCTGAAAATTCTCCAAGCTAGGCTTCAACAGTATGTGAACTGAGAACTTCCAGATGTTCAAGCTTAGAAGAGGCAGAGGAACCAGAGATCAAATTACTAGTATCCATTGGATCATAGAAAAAGCAAGAGAATTCCAAAAAAGCATCTACTTCTGCTTCATTGACTATGCTAAAGCCTTTGACTGTGTAGATCACAACAAACTGGAAAATTCTTAAAGAGATGGGTATACTGGATCCCTGGCCTGCCTCCTGAGAAATCTGCATACAGGTCAAGAAGCAACAGTTTGAACCAGACTTGCAACAATGGACTGGTTCCAATGGGGAAAGGAGTACATCAAGGCTGTATATTGCCACCTTGCTTAAGTAATTTCTATGCAGAATACATCATGCAAAATGCCAGGCTGGATAAAGCACAAGTTGGAATCAAGATTGCAGGGAGAAATATCAACAACCTCAGATATGCAGATAATACCACCTTATGGCAGAAAGCGAAGAGGAACTAAAGAGCCTCTTGATGAAAGTGAAAGAGGAGCATGAAAAGGTAGGCTTAAAACTCAACATTCAAAAAATGAAGATCATGGCATCTGGTCCCATCACTTCATGGCAAATAGATGGGGAAACAGTGGGAACAGTGACAGACTTTATTATCTTGGGCTCCAAAATCACTGCAGATGGTGACTGGAGCCATGAAATTAAAAGACGCTTGCTCTTTGGAAGAAAAGTTATGACCAACATAGACAGCATATTAGAAAGTAGGAACATTACTTTGCCAACAAAGATCCATCTAGTCAAAGTTATGATTTTTCCAGTAGTCATGTATGGATGTGAGAGTTGGACTATGAAGAAAGCTGAACGCCTAAGAATTGATGTTTTTGAACTGTGGTGTTGGAGAAAACTCTTGAGAGTCCCTTGGAATGCAAGGAGATCAAACCAGTCCATCCTAAAGGAAATCAGTCCTGAATATTCAATGGAAGGACTGAAGCTGAAGCTCCAATACTTTGGCCACCTGATGTGAAGAATTGACTTATTGGAAAGACCCTGATTCTGGGAAAGATTGAAGGCAGAGGAGAAGGGGACAACAGAGGATGAGATGGTTGGATGGCATCACTGATTCAATGGACATGAGTTTGAGCAAGCTCCGGGAGCTGGTGATGGATGGGGAAGTCTGGTGTGCTGCAGTCCATGGGGTCGCAAAGAGTTGGACACAACTGAGCGACTGAACTGAACTGAACTGACTGAAAGCAGCTTATCAGGAGAAAAAACAAATTTAATTTCATATGTATGGAAATTCATATGAAATTCATAAGTTCATATGTATGGACCTACAAGGATATAGGTCCAAATAAAGAAGCTTTTAAATAAATAAACAATAAATATGTGAAGAATTGACAAGGCAGAGAGGTTTTGGCTAGTAAATGATGAAGACACAAGGCTTGTTTTTACAGCCTTTTTGGTCCTAAATCAACCTGTCTCTTGTGATAAGGATGTCTCCCTTTCTCCTGGTACAGGCAAGGTGCATTTCACATGGAAGATTTATCTCCTGCTTTTATGAAAGAAGGGCGGGTGGTGGGGGAGTTCAGAGCAACCTTTCTGCTTTTACTGTTTTCTTTGACTCCTGCAGCTTAAGATAGTCAGTATTCTGGGGTGCCATATTTTAGTGTAACATGTCCTGAACCCCATCAGCGGCAAAACATATTTAGCTATCAGTTCAGTTCAGTTCAGTCACTCAGTCGTGTCTGATTCTTTGTGATCTCATGAACCACAGCACGCCAGGCCTCCCTGTCCATCACCAACACCTGGAGTCCACCCAAACCCATGTCCATTGAGTCAGTGATGCCATCCAACCATCTCATCCTCTGTCGTCCCCTTCTCCTCCTGCCCTCAATCTCTCCCAGCATCAAAGTCTTTTCCAATGAGTCAACTCTTCGCATGAGGTGGCCAAAGTACTGGAGTTTCAGCTTCAGCATCAGTCCTTCCAATGAACATTCAGGACTGATCTCCATTAGGATGGACTGGTTGGATCTCCTTGCAGTCCAAGGGACTCTCAGGAGTCTTCTCCAACACCACAGTTCAAAAGCATCAATACTTAGGTGCTCAGCCTTCTTTTTAGTCCAACTCTCACATCCATACATGACCACTGGAAAAACCATAGCCTTGACTAGACGGACCTTTGTTGGCAAAGTGATGTCTCTGCTTTTTAATGTGCTGTTGAGGTTGGTCATAACTTTCCTTCCAAGGAGTCTTTTAATTTCATGGCTGCAGTCAGCATCTGCAGTGCTAGTTGTTATTTAAAATAGTGACAAACCCAGTAAAGGCCAGAAAATTGAGAATGATGGGTATACCCAGGTAGAGATAGATAAACCAGCAAACCACCAGGAGGTCTTGGACAAATCTCTGCCTGGCATAAGCTTGTCCCCTGTCTGTCTTTACTCACACTGGGTCTTTGGTTAGACACACCTTCCTTTTCAGCAGAGGATGAGATGGTTGGATAGCATCACTGATTCAATGGACATAAACTTGAGCAAACTCCTGGAGATAATGAGCGATCGGGAGGCCTGACAGGCTACAGTCCATGGGGTTGCAAAGAGTCAGACGTGACTTAGCAACTGAACAATGAAAACATTCTCATTCCCTGCTCTAGTTGGCAGGAGGGTGCTCACTACTGGGTGCTTCTTTCAAATGTCCGTTCAGGTGAATCCCGTCCCCCCCTCCCCTGAGATGACTTGGGTCCTCCTCCTGTGCGTCTGCAACATCTGTACCCATGGCAGATCCCACTGTTCTGTAGTTACTTGTGCTATCCCTGAGGCCATCTTATTCATTTTCATAGCCCTAGAAGATGCCATGATGCTTGAAAAACAGTAAATATTTAGAAAATAAATATTGAACAATTTAATAAATGACTTTAATTGTTAAATAATAAAAATAGCTTGCTTTTGAATTGTACTCTATAATTTTCAAAGTACATCCACACACATTACCTCATTTGCTTCTTGGAGCCTACTGTGAAGTAGGCAGGACAAGTGTTAGTATTAAATAGGGCTTAAAAAGCAAATTCAATCACTTCTTAAGCTTTAGAGAAGAGATGACACAGTCCAAGTCACATTGATTATTGCACAGTGAGAAAACCACTGGGGAACACTATGTGCTTGATCAGAATCCCTTTTTTGGGATTCTAGAAACAAATTCTGGGTCATCCTTCTAATTATCTTTGGTTATGAACAGATGGCCTTGTTTACTAAGTCATGAATTGTGAAGTCTAGGCACACATATATAGAATTACTCTTGAAATTATAAATCTAGTATAATGACCTAAGACTGGAAAAAAAAAATCTATGTTCTGGCTCAGGGTGTGAGGTATGGAGAGTTTGAGGCTATACTCACTTTCCATCATTCATCCCTCTGGGGGTCCAGGACTTTGGGTTGTCAAGTCTTGAGTCATACTTGATACTAGAGAAGGATCTTGTTGGAGTGGAGAGACCCTCAAAGCATATGCTGGACTTCAATGTAGCTGTTTTTGTTCTCAGGTATAAAAAGATGCTATAAAACTAAGAAGAGAATGGAAGAAAAAGGAAACACAATTTAATTTGATAAAGTAATGGGCACTTGTACTTTTCGCCTGCCTACTATTTATCCTTCCTTTTCTGAGAATAGCTCTGATTTTCCTTTGGAGAACCACTTCACTCCATAAGGTTTTGGTGAGGTCAACCCTCTGGTAGTTGGCACCAGGGATAACCGTATAACCTTGGCCCTGCCAATGAGTACCTGCCATCTCCTTAGCCACAGTGATGGGTCCAGGAATCTGCACGTGATTCAAATTTCCCCAAGGAGATTCAGTTTTGAGGCTCTATTGAAATTATTGGGATGAAGAAGCTCTTCTCCTAGAATGCTAGCTAAAAGGAGAGTATAAACCAAGAGCTGGCAAGGGTTCATTGTGGATAGGTCCTGTTTGAGGTGAAGCCAACAAAGAGGAAAGCAGACCAGGGAGATGAGAAAAGGGATGTATGGGCTTGATCTGAATGACCTTCTTCAGTTCCTAGGTATAGCTGTACCTAATGTCAGTTCTACTTACTTTGGATTTTTCAGTTACATGACCTAATGTTTATGTAATAAGCTAATAATTTCCTTGTCTCCAATCAGTTGGAGTTATAGTTTCTTTGTTTGTTTATTTGTTTTTGCAACTCAAATTCTGATAGAAGCTTGCAAGTTGGAGTAGTATGGTGGGAAAGGCACATGAAACAGATGGAAAAGCTTGGTTCCTATGTTCATATGAGGCAAGATTCAGTATCTCACAGAACCCAGGTGGAAAACAGGAAAAGAAAGGAGATAGAATTTATACGCACCTTAAAAAGACAGTGTGGGTGTGTGTAAGTGTAGGGGCAGGAAAAGTGATACAGCCAAACAGTCACATGGAAATGTTATTCACTGGAGCTCCAGGTGGGTATTCTGCTAAGCGGCATATATGGGAATGGTTTGTAAAGACATGTAGTTGCCGTAGTCAGTTAGAAAATAGTAAAAATATAAGTGCTGTTGCTGTGCTTGTATCCAAGCAGCATTTTATTATGATCTGGTTATAAGATATGCCTCTGGAATATGGATGTTTACCTTATGCAAATTATATTAGTGACTCATTTCTTTCACATATAAAAGAGGTAAACAGTGAGTTTCGTTAACTGTGCTGACCAAGGATTCTTTCCCTGGGGTTTATGGCTCATGGTTATGCCTCAGTTCTGTGAATCCCTTGAAATTATTTGTAAAAATTGCATATGTGTGCATTTTTCAGAGAGGGTCCAATTCTCCAAAAAGTAGATGAACGAAAGAGTTGATTGGACCTGGAGTGGACACCTGACCCCTGTTGGCCAATAAACAGCCACTTCCTCCCTTGAATTAAGACTTAAAGTGAGCAACTTCCTGCCAATCTCAGAGAGGCTGGCAGTGAGGAGAGTAAACTCAGAAGCTGTGGGCTGCCATGAGGAGGGAAAGCAGGCACTGTCAAACTGCACGGGGAGAAAGGAGGAACTGATGTCACAGAATATGAAAGCGTGAAGACAGGTGGACCCAGAGACAGACCATGAGAGCTGTTCTCTGAGCCGCAGCAGCTTGCTGGTTCTTGGTTCAAGTATCACATGATGCCTTGAAGCCTGTCTCTACCTCTGCTTTGCCATCTGTGAGATGCTCTTGTGTCTTTCCAGGACATTTGCTTTTTTTTTTTTTTTTAAGCTGGTTCCAGTTGGTTTCAGTTATTTGTAAATAAAGGCTCTCAAATAAGACAAAGAATTACAGTAAAGAGACATCAGAAGATCCTTGCTGGCTGAGGAAGGGGAAAAACAAGCGGGGGCTCTTATATGCTTGTCTCATTTAATCTTCACTGAATTCCTGCCATTTTCCACCTGAGGAAATGCAGTCTCAGGAGGGTTAAAGGTCCTTCTCAAGTCACAGAGCTAAGAAACATTTATTTATATTATGGTGCAATTTAATGAATACAGTTTTATTTATGGCAATATCAATAGCTCTCTAGTGACTTGGTTAGTAATGTTGGCTTCTTTCTGGGAAAAATGAGTGCAAATTGATTAGTGAAAACTTCATGGGTCTTCCATTCCTGGAGCCCCTGAATTTTCCAAAGAACTTTTCAACTCTCTTTCCAATCAGGAATCATTTGTTCTCTTTATTTAAAAAGTTAATGGTATCTTTTTTGCCATCTTTAATAAATATTTTTTATTACCAAATATATTTATATATTCATTACACAAAGTTTAAATACAGGAATATAGAAATTGGAATAAAGACTACCAGCCCAATCATTGCTAACATTTAGGTATATTTCCTTTGAATATATTTTATTATACATACTTTCATTATTTTGGATTTGTTTTGTCTCATGTAGTTGAGACATTCTGTGTTAAAATTGTGTTTTACAAAATTTTTGTTGTTACTAGAATTTTGCACTTGTAGAAAGTTTGGCTACTACTTGTGCTAATATTTTTTCTACTGTTACTACTACTATTTTTATGAATGCTAAATACTGTTATCTAAATGTAGAAACTTGTCTTATATTTACAAAATGCTTTATTTAAAATTTATTTTAGTCTAATTTTAGTAAGAACACTTAATATGAGATCTACCTTCTCAACAGATATTTAAGTGTACATCTAGTATTGTTATCTATGTGTATAATGTTATAGAGCAGATCTCTGGAACTTACCCATCTTACTCAACTGAAATTTTATGCTCATTTATTTATAATTCCCCATCCCCTCTCCATCAGCCCCTGGCAACCATAGTTCCGTTCTTTGGTTGTATGAATTTGACTATATTAGATACCTCATATAAGTAGAATCGGAGAAGGCAATGGCAACCCACTCCAGTACTCTGCCTGGAAAGTCCCATGGATGGAGGAGCCTGGTGGGTTGCAGTCCATGGGGTCGCGAAGAGTCAGGCACGACTGAGTGACTTCCCTTTCACTTTTCACTTTCATGCATTGGAGAAGGAAATGGCAACCCAATCCAGTGTTCTTGCCTGGAGAATCCCAGGGACTGTGGAGCCTGGTGGGCTGCCATATATGGGGTCGCACAGAGTCAGACACGATTGAAGCGACTTAGCAGCAGCAGCAGCATAAATAGAATCATGCTTTTGATGTCTTTGTCTGACTTTGATATCAGGGTAACACTGGCTTTGTAAGTGAGTTTAAAGAGTTCTCTCCTCATCAGTTTTTTTGGGAAGAGTTTGAGGAGGATTGGTATTAATTGTTCTTCAAATTTTTGGTAGAATTTACCAGTGAAGCCTGCAGATTCTGGGCTTTTCTTTGTTGAGAAGTTTTTAAATTGCTGATTAATATTATTCAAACCCTCTGATTCCTTAGTGATCTGTCTGGACCTTCCATTCATTAGTAAAAGAGGGGTATCGAGGTTTTCTACTGTTGTTGTTATTTCTATATATTTCTCAATGTTTGCTTTCTATATTTAGGTGCTCTAATGATGGGTACATATATATTTATATTTGTAATTGTTTAATATTCCTAGTGAATTGATCCCTTATCATGATATAATGTCCTTCTTGGTCTCTTGTCACCATTTTTGACTTAAAATCTATTTTGTCTGAGGTAAGTTTAACCATTCTTGCTCTCCTTTGATTATCATTTGCATGAAGTATCTTTTTCTATCTCTTCATTTTCACACTAGGCATGTCCTTAAATCTAAAGTGATTTTAGAATTATAGTTGGATTAGATGATCTTAACTAATCTTCGTAATTCCATAAATAATGCAAATCCTTTTACATTTCCATTTTGAAAGCAATACATTAGGGCTTATAGACTAAATGACTTGCTCAAGTCCCTGTTTAGTGAGAGGAAGAACTGGGACTAGACGCAGTCTTCGCATTGGTAGTGCTATGCTGTTCCATAGAACCACCCACTGCATCTCTTCATCCCATCCTCTCCTACACGCACAAGAGAAGCTGCCAGATGCCTCAAGTTCCTCACGGTGCAAAATGAGGAGCCTAGTTTCTGGTGTAAAGGCCACATAATTCCTTGGGAACTTCAGATATCATTCTGTGCCTGTGTTCTTAAGTCTTGGTGGCTACATGTTCAGATACTTGAGGTTACCCAGATACTTCTGTGGTTAATATGTTACTGTGGCTCTGGCACTCAAGAGGATTAGACGGTATTATCTATCCTTTTTCTTGTATCATTTGTTAGTGCTTTATTATTAAGTGATAAAAAAATTAGATGATATCCATCATATCTTTGTGGTTGTCATGGAGCTTAACTGTGCATCTCAGGCTGATAAGACCAACTGAGACAATAGTTGGATGAGGAGGAGTTGCTTATTAATGTTAAAGTGAGACAGAGTTCTTCTGCAGGCAAACTGAATGACGCTTTCCAGTGGGAGGGATGATGGGAGCATAACTACACTGCCTAAGCATGGCAAGTGAAAGTGAAAATGTTAGTCGCTCAGTCGTGTCTGACTCTGCAACCCCATGGACTGTAGCCCTCCAGGCTCCTCTGTCCATGGGTTTCTCCAGGCAAGAATACTGGAGTAGGTTGCCATTTCCTTCTCCAGGGAATCTTCTTGACCCAGGTCTTCTTGAACCTAGGTCTCCTGCATTGCAGGTAGTTTCTTTACCGATTGAGCCACTAGGGAAGATGCCAGCATATCCCATATTCCAAAGTATGTGTTCAGTCACTTCATAAGTGTCTGACTCTTTGTGACCCCATGGACTGTAGCCCACCAGGCTCCTCTGTCTAGGGGATTCTTCAGGCAAGAATACTGGAGTAGGTTGTCATGCCCTCCTTCAGGGGATCTTCCCAATCCAGAGATTGAACCCGCATCTCTTATGTCTCCTGTATTGCAGGCGGATTCTTTACTGCTGAACCACTGGGGAAGTCCATTCCATAGTATAATCAGGGCCAAACGGAACTTACAAAGATTCCCAGAATATGCTACATAGTTTCTTCCTCTGGAGAGACAATATAGAAATTAGGAGGACATGTTGGAATTTGAACAAACCAGTGGCTTTTATATGTTTTCTTGGCATGATCCACAGTAAGAAATACGTTGTGGCTCATATGTGTGTGTATAAATGAAACAGAAGTCTCAGCAAATAATACTTTTATTACTTACTGTATACCCCTAAGTGCTCTGATAATTCCATTCCAATCCAATCCTTTAAAATAAATGTTAGTTGTGACCCACTGAGTAAATTTTACTATGCACTAATCCAACATTAGGTCATAACTCTCGATTTGAAACATTCTGAGATAAACCTTAGTTGAAGCTCTGCTACTCTACAACTTCTCCATCAGTAAAAGGAGATGATGACATTTTTCCTACAGGTGGTTGTTTTAATGAAATGCCGTCTGTGGTCACTTGACAAGCTCTGTGCTTTGTTTTTTCACTACTGCATCCCCAGCACCGAGTGCAGAGTGCGGTGCGTAGTTGGCACTCCATATGTGTAGTTATTTTTACTGGTTCCCCCACCCCATCCTGCCTGGCTTTAGATAGAAAGATGCAGGCTACGTTAGGACACTCCTAGTGCAGGAGACTTGAGACTAATCACCCTATGGGCCTTTATGACGAGAAATATTACAGAAGCTATTCTAATCAATCCATCAGCAAAACCTGAATCCATGGAATGTTTATGAAGGGTAAGATGCTGGAAGAACACCAAGAAAGACTCAAAAGAATTTGAGTCAAAATTCTTTTGAGTCTTTCTACTAACTATATTTTGTGTATTTCCACTAACTAGGAGTTTACTTGATTGAAGAAACAATACAAAAACACCAAAAGGTAAGTAGAGGCACAGAACAGGCAAATTAACACTAAATATTATGTTTTGTGTGATAAAGACTAGAAATTTTTAATTCATAGTTGATGTGATTTTAGTACACAATTGATTGAGAGCATAATGAAATAGCTCCAAGGCATTAATTAGTGATTTTCAGTGAATATGTTATCAGTCTCTATGACATGTAAGTATTTCTTCCTTAGTCCACAGACAATGAATTTGAGGATTCTGAACCATGTCAATTAGCTTAAAACTCAACATTCAAAAAACTAATATCATGGCATCCAATCTCATCACTTCATGGCAAATAGATGGGGAAACAATGGAAACAGTGACAGACTTCATTTTCTTGGGCTTCAAAATCACTGCAGATGGTAACTGCAGCCATGAAATTAAAAGACTCCTTGGAAGGAAAGTTATGACCAACCTAGACAGCATACTAAAAAGCAGAGACATTACTTTGCCAACAAAGGTCCGTCTAGTCAAGGCTATGGTTTTTCCAGTGGTCACGTATGGATGTGAGAGTTGGACTATAAAGAAAGCTGAGCGCTGAAGAATTGATGTTTTTGAACTGTGGTGTTGGAGAAGACTCTTGAGAGTCCCTTGGACTGCAAGGAGCTCCAACTAGTCCATCCTAAAGGAAATCAGTCCTGAATGTTCATTGGAAGGACTGATGCTGAAACTGAAACTCCAATACTTTGGCCACCTGATGTGAAGAACTGACTTAATGGAAAAGACCTTGATGCTGGGAAAGATTGAAGGCAGAAGGAGAAGGGGACGATAGAGGATGAGATGGTTGGATGGCATCACCGACTCAATGGACATGAGTTTGAGTAAGCTCCGGGAGCTGAGGATGGACAGGGAAGCCTGGCGTGCTGCAGTCCATGGGGTTGCAAAGGGTCAGACATGACTGAGCGACTAAACTGAACTGAACTGAACCATGTCAGGGAGACACTGAAGCCTTGTGCTAAGAGAAATGGTCTTAGTAAGGTCAGAGGGTAGTGGGTTTGTCCAGCTCTGATGCTCACCAGCCCTGTGGTGTTTAGCTAGTGACTTAACTTTGTGGTTTTGCTTCTTGCAAAAGATGACTGGTAACTGTCTATCTCATGGTGGTTTTGGAGGGTTAAATGGATTAAGATCTGTAAAACTCTTAGCAGAGTTTCTGGCCAAGAGTGACTCTTGAGGAAGTTGGTTGGTACTCCTGTGGCTTTGCTGCCCTTTGGGGTCCAAGGCCTTGGTTCGTGCTCAGTCAGTTCTGTTATACCTGACTCTTTGCGACTCCATGAACTGTAGTTCACCAGGCTCCTCTGTCCATGAGCTTCTCCAGGCAAGAATACTGGAGTGGTTGCCATTCCCTCCTCCAGGAGATCTTCCCAACCCAGGGATTGAACTTGCATCTCTTACATCC
Source organism: Aepyceros melampus (assembly GCA_006408695.1). Lineage (NCBI taxonomy): Eukaryota > Metazoa > Chordata > Mammalia > Artiodactyla > Bovidae > Aepyceros > Aepyceros melampus. The sequence goes on from SJXQ01001004.1 coordinate 138,569, forward strand.
CCTGCATTGGCAGGCGGGTTCTCTACTGCTAGTGCCACCTGGGAAGCTCTTTCCAAGGCCCTCAGCAGCAAGAAAAAAAAAAAATTGTTACACCAGTGGGTGGGTGGTCTCCTGCTGGCCTCCAAAGTGCATGGTGGCATGGGTCCTTCAAGAAGCCCTGTAGCTCTTCACAGACATTATTCTGGGAGAGAAGGCAGCAGGAATTGTCTTCATGGTAGAGGAGATCTGGCATGGAGAGGTGGAGGCTTTACAAGCCTTAAGGCTTCTTAAGAAGGGACCTGGGTTTAAGCTTCAAGTCCTCCTCTCTATGAGTTCTGTGATCCTTGGCAAGTTCCCAAGGTCTCTTTAAGGCCCACATATCTGATTCTGTCTCTCTGGTGATAATAGAGATAAGGGGGGTTCCCTGGTGGCTCAGATGGTAAAGAGTCTGTCTGCAATGAAAGAGACCTGGGTTCAATTCCTGGGTGGGGAAGATGCCCTGGATGGCAACACTCTCCAGTATTCTTGTCTGGAGAATCCCATGGCAAAGGAGCCTGGAGTGCTATGGTCCATGAGGTCACAAAGAGTCAGACACAACTGAGTGACTAACACACACATACATGAGGACAGTGTCATGAACAACTTTATTTTTGGTGACACAACGCAGGTATAATCAGCCTGTGCTTTTTCCTGGAATAGCACTCTGTGTGGACCCCTGCACACCTGCTCTTGTCTGCCCTCTGTCCTCCTGTCCTGCACTGCTCTGCCCTTCACTTCTTCTCCTTTTCTAGGGCAAGACAGTCAGAGTTTCAATTTCTGCCTGTCAGTCATTAACTAAGGGCTCCTTGGGTGAGACAGGGGGTGCAGAGAGAAAAAGAATAGATTCCCGGTTATCTCTTGCTTCTTTGCTGTGGAGGATGGTCCTTTGAAAAAGAGCAGCAGTTACTGGCTATTGGAAGCAATTTGCATGCCAAAACTGGGGGCGCAGGGAACAGCTTGGCCCAGTGCCCTACACCCATGCACCTGTGCACAACCCCACAGAAGCCACAAAGGCAGAGCTTGAACTAAGGCTGAATCTAAGTCTTGCTAGAATACTCCGCGATCCTCCCAGAACATGAGAGGGTCAGGGGCCAGTGAGGAGTGGATCCAAGGCCATGGTTCACTCACCCACTTTCTGCCCCAGGAGGCTGGCTGGAGACAGTGCTCACGCCTCCCAGGTTCTGATGAGGTTGGAGGCTGTCTGCCTGGCTGCACCTGGGGTACAGCTGCTGGCTCTAAAACAGCTTGGCTGCAGTAGGACCTAGGCTTCTGTTTTCATATTCTTTTCTGAGGTCAGTCAAATGCGGCCAAAAGAGGAGACAGAGGAGAGATTCAGAAACAAAGCTTTTTATCTTCACAGGTGATAGAGACAGGAGGTGAGGCTTACCCTGCAGCACCACGTGGGAAAGACAGCAGGATGGTCAGCAGGCAGAAGACAGAATAGAGTGAAGGGAAGGTTTAGGGCAGAGCCTTCATTGGGCTTTCTGCGGGAGGGCAAGACAAAGCTTAGGACTGGCTAATCTGAATAACATGGGCAGGCTTCGGGTCATAGGGGTGCCCCTGATTGCCTGGGTTTCCCTGGTAACTCAGATGGTAAAGAATCTGCCTGCAATGCTGGAAATCTGGGTTTGGTCCCTGGATTGGGAAGATGTCCTGGAGAAGGGAATGGCAACCCACTCCAGTATTCTTGCCTGGGCAATTCCATGGCCAGAGGAGCCTGGTGGGCTACAGTCCGTGGGCTCACAAAGAGTTGGACACAACTGAGGGACTAATACTACTACTTCCTGGTTGCCTGCACCTGGCTCTGGGACGATAATGCAGAGGAATATTGTCCTCCCCTCAACCCCCAGACCCACTTGGAGGAGGAGGAACTTTGAATGGCTTAGTCTGCAGATCAAAAACTCCCTTTGACCAGTCTGTAAGAACTAGCAGCCCAGGAAAAGATAGTCTTTCCCTGCCAGAAAGTTTTTTTTTTTTTTTAAAGATGTCAGAACATCATAATATACCTAAAATTGAAAATATTTATAGCACAGTTTCTCAGCAACAGAGCATCCCATCATCTGTGCTGTAGTTGTCTGGCCCCTTGTGTTTGGTGTCAGCCACCCTGTGCATTCACAAGACTTGGCCCTATTAATGGATCTCACTCCTGAGGGGTGGCATGTGAGTAATAAAGTGCCTGAAAATAAAAAGATTTCATTGCTTCTTTCCTGGCTGAGTCTTTACTTGCTTTGTACTTGACAAGGAAATGCGCAAAAAAAGCTGATGGAAAGCATTCTGAAAGGATCTGAGTGGAACACCAACACTGTCAGCTAGAGTGGGCAAACATCTCCATTTTGAGTAGAGAAAATTTAGTCTCACTCAGTTACATTATACGGATTACATGGTCAGTGGTGAGGCCTGGACTAGACCCAGAGTCTTCTGATGTCAAGGTCATTACTCTGTCAATAGAATATGCTAAGCAAGGTGTATCCAGACTACCCTGAATACCTAGGTCCAAGCAGATATTCAGGGGGTAGTGCCTTCCCTGGGCAGAAACTATATTGAAGCTCTAGGTTTGTCACAGCTCCCAGGAATCAGTGCCTCCCCCAAGGACTCTGTGGTGGGAGCCGCCCAAGGTAGGACTTTCAGGGGAGAACTTTCTAGAAATGACTATGTTTGCCATCACTGTGCCACAGCTCCAGGGCAGAGTTTTAGCAGCCGAAGTGGTCCTCCATCCTTACCTGAGGGATCTAGCTGTCAGTTTCGGGTCTTAGGTTCCAGCCTCTGCCTCTTCTGCATGGGCAGCGTTCGGCCTCTATGGGTCGGCTTCTTTGGTTTTGAATTAAAATGATGGTGACCTTCCTGCTCCATTGCAACTCTGGAAAAGCACTTTGCTTCTTTGAGCCTCAGTTTCCTCATTGGTAAAATGAGAAATTGAGCTAATTGTTCTTCTGGGTCCTTTTCATGAATAAGAATCTGTGATTATTTGCTTCTTAACAGGAACATTATATGACTTATCATTAGAAAACTTGAAAAAAATGAAAATGGCAAGCATTGCAGAGAAACTACATTATAACCTCAGCTTTAAAGCGGCAGTTGTGTGCTGTCAGTTGAAAAGTTGCATTCCGATCAGTCTGAATTGTCGGGCTTTCAAAAGATGCCTTTGTTGTTCATATCAGCAACTCACATTCATGCTATATTTTCAACTGTTTATTTTGAAATAATTTCAGGTTTGGAAAAAATATAACACAAAGACTTTCCATATACCCTTCACTCACATTCTCGAAATGTTGAAATTGTACCACACTTGCTTAATCATTTGTATTCTATCTTCACACAGACATGTGGACAGACCAACTGACAGACAGACAGACAGACACACAATTAGTTTTCCAAAATGTTTTAGGGTATTGACTTCTATATGTTTCAGTGTTTCTTTCCTGAATATGTGGACTTTCTCTTATAATTTATGTAGTTATACAAGTCACCAATTAACATTATTACTAATTTAGTGGAGGATCTCATTCAGAGTTTGCCAGTTCTCTCACAAATGCCCTTTCCCTGGTCTACGATCACAGATCGCATTTATGTCTTTTCTTTTCTTATTACAAATGATGTTCACTTTCTTTGATCATGTGATTAAGTTGGTGCCTACAGATTTCTCCATCATAACTTTTTTTACATTTCTGATTAGTAAGTATTTTGTGGATAAATACTTTGAAACCATATAAATATCCTGTTTCTCATGCTTTCTCCCCCTACATTGATCATTTAGTAATGATTCTAGCCTGAAACAGGCACTGCTGTGGTAATTTCCAAATGGTGTTTTTGCTACTTTTACTAGCTGGAAGAGTTTGTCTTTTCCCCATCTATTTGTTTAAGTCACTGTGTGTTTGTGGATTCTTTTGTTTTATTGGTTATAATCCATTGTTATTTTGCTGCTCAAACTGTCCCATGTTTGACTGGAGGGAGCCTCTTCTAGCGGGCTCCTAGGTTCTTTTGGCACGTCCTCATCCTTTTTTGAACACTTCCTTGGTTTCTAACATCATAAGATACTCCAGACTTACTTTTCATTTTCAGTGCCTCGGCCCCAGAAATAGCCATTTCTCCAAGGGATCCATCAGTCCTTCCAGAACATTAGACTGGTTCCAAATTGGGAAAGGAGTACATCAAGGCTGTATATTGTCACCCTGCTTATTTAACTTATATGCAGAACACATCATGCAAAATGCCAGGCTGGATAAAGCACAAGATGGAATCAAGATTGCCGGGAGAAATATAATAACCTCAGATATGCAGATGACACCACCCTAATGGAAGAAAGCAAAGAACTAAAGAGCCTCTTGATGAAAGTGAAAGAGGAGTGAAAAAGTTTGCTTAAAACTCAACATTCAGAAAACGAAGATCATGGCTTCTGGTGACATCACTTCATGGGAAATAGATGGGGAAACAGTGGAAACAGTGAGAGACTATTTTTTTGGGCTTCAAAATCACTGCAGATGGTGACTGCAGCCATGAAATTAAAAGATGCTTGCTTCTTGGAAGAAAAGCTATGACCAACCTAGACAGCATACTAAAAAGTAGAGACATTACTTTGCCAACAAAAGTCAAAATTATGGTTTTTCCAGTAGTCATGTATGGATGTGAAAGTTGGACTATAAAGAAAACTGAAAGCCAAAGAATTGATGATTTTGAACTGTGGTGTTGGAGAAGACTCTTGAGAGTCCCTTGGACGGCAAGGAGATCCAACCAGTCCATCCTAAAGGAGATCAGTCCTAAATGTTCACTGGAAGGACTGAAGCTGAAGCTGAAACTCTAATATTTTGGCCACCTGATTTAAAAAGTAGAGACATTACTTTGCCAACAAAAGTCAAAATTATGGTTTTTCCAGTAGTCATGTATGGATGTGAAAGTTGGACTATAAAGAAAACTGAAAGCCAAAGAATTGATGATTTTGAACTGTGGTGTTGGAGAAGACTCTTGAGAGTCCCTTGGACGGCAAGGAGATCCAACCAGTCCATCCTAAAGGAGATCAGTCCTAAATGTTCACTGGAAGGACTGAAGCTGAAGCTGAAACTCTAATATTTTGGCCACCTGATGCAAAGAACTGACTCATTCGAAAAGACCCTGATGCGGTGAAACATTGAAGGGAGGAGGAGAAGGGGATGACAGAGGATAAGATGATTGGATGGCATCACTGACTCTTTGGACATGAGTTTGAGTAAGCTCTGGGAGTTAGTGATTGACTGAGAAGCCTGGCGTGCTGCAGTCCTTGGGATCGCAAAGAATTGGACGTGACTGAGATACTGAAATGAACTGAACTGAACTGAAGGGTCATTTATTTCTGTTTTCCATTTGAATTTCCCCACAAGAGTCCCTGATGGTTTTGTTTATTTTTTATTTTTTTAATATATAAGGCATTAACATGATTCTAAAAATCAAAGTGATGCAGAAAGTGTCCTCAGAAAATTGTTAATTCTTCCCTGAACCACCACCACCGCCATGTTTTTCACCCCATTCTCATCCTCCCATCCCCTGTGGATAATGAACTTCATTGTATTTTCTGGTTATTCCTTCCTGTGTTTCTTTCTTTCTTTCTTTTAATTTTTGCACAAATGAGAAGATACATGTAGAGTTTCAAAACAACTTTTTCTTCTACTAGAGGTAACAAACTATAGATTCTGTTTTGTGCTTTGCTTTTCTCACTTAGCACCACATCCTGGAAAGTGCTTCATTCAGTTTGCAGAGCTCTTTCTTACTCTTTTGAATAGTTGCATGCTTCTTTGTTGTACTGTTAGGGGAACCAGTGACCAAAAGTTCCCTTCCTGGCCAGGCCCGATAGTAACCACTCTCTTGAGTTATCTTACAACAGGAGGTCCTTGTAAGGAATGCGGAACTAACAAGTTACCACCAACCTGAAGAATTTGGAAAAGTTCAAAAGGAGAGAGGAGATGCCAGTCCCTATGTCCTAAAATCTGGAATCCATCTTGGCTGAGTGATACACACACTACCAGGAAGGAGCCTGGGTCAGGATGGCTGGCCAAGGTCAACCTGGAAGCTAATCCATCACTGTAAAACCCGAGACTGCAAACCATGCTGCAGAGCAGTTCTCCTGGGTTTCCTTACCCTGCTGCTCTCCACCCACGCACCCCTTCCCAATAAAGTCTCTTGCTTTGTCAGCACATGTGTCTCCTCAGGCAATTTATTTCCAAGTGTTAGACAAGAGCCCATTCTTGGGCCCTGGAAAGGGTCTTCCTTCCTGCCACAGTACTGTCTGTGAAATAAAATATGTATTTTATGACAAGAGAAGAAAAATTTAGACATAGAACATTTTCTCTACCCTTTGGCCTCCTATCTCCCCTTTACTGTGCATTGTGTATCTGCATTTTGCATCGGCAAAACCTCCCCATTGACAGAAATACTTACTTAACCATAAACAGCAGCATTCTCCTAGCATCTACAAGACAACTCTTTAAAAGATAACATTCCTTCTTGATCTTGTAAGGGACCATGATAACACTTAGCTCTGGATTGTGTGAACTTAAAAATATGTCATATAATGTACAGCTCTCTGTCTCAAAAAACTTATATAACTCTGTTTTGATGTCTAAAAAGGCAGAACAGTTCTCAGAGCTTTCTGAGATGCTGTTCCCTGGTTATAATCCTCAATTTGGCTCAAAACAATTTTTCCATTCCTTTCTTGGATCGACTGATTAATTTTTCATTGAGAGTTATTTATTCAACAATCCTCTGATAGATGGGCGTTAGGTGGTTGCTGGTCTGCAGTTGGGTCCTGTTGTTCACTGCCACAGGTGCAGGTCTGTATGCTGTCTACACTTGAGTGTCACCTGCCCTGGATTCCTCACTGTCTGGTCTAGCCCTCTGTGATATTGTGATTTATAATAAATATATATTTGGTCTTTATCCGTGTTCCTGGCACAGAGCTCCTGAAACTCTTGGAATTTCCTAAGTGATAAGAGCAATAAAGGTGTGCTGATATCCATAATAAACCTCTCAACCACACCTGGGTTTATGTTAATGAGGTGATTTTGGAAAATATCTAAGGTTGGAGACTGGTTGCCATGAAACAAAGTGTGGGATTAGAAGGTTGAAAATTTCCCCTCCCCCACCCCAACTTCCAATGACCAAGGATTTAATCAATAATGTCTATGTAATGAAGCCTCCATAAAACCCCAAAAGATGGCATTTGGAGAGTCTCTGGACTGGTGAACATGTGAAGAGGTGAGGAGAATGGTGTGCCTGGAGAGGGCATGGGAATTTCATGTCCTTTCCCTGTACCTTACCCTGTGTATCTTTTCCATCTGGCTCTTCTTGAGTTATGTCCTTTTATAATAAGCTGATAATCTAGTAAGTAAAATGTTTCTCTGAGTTCACTGTTTTTCTGAGTGAGCCACTTTAGTAAATTAATTAAACTTGAGGAGGGTGTTATTGGAACCTCTGATCTATGGTCAGAGCACAGGTGACAACTTGTATCAGAGTGAAGGATGGGGACAGCCGTGTGGAACTGAGCCCTTAACTTGGGAATCTGACACTATTTCCAGGTACATAGTGTTGGAATCTGTCCCTTATGGCAGAAAGTGAAGAGGAGCTAAAAAGCCTCTTGATGAATTATTGTCACCCTGCTTATTTAACTTCTATGCAGAGTACATCATGAGAAACGCTGGACTGGAAGAAACACAAGCTGGAATCAAGATTGCCGGGAGAAATATCAATCACCTCAGATATGCAGATGACACCACCCTTATGGCAGAAAGTGAAGAGGAGCTAAAAAGCCTCTTGTTGAAAGTGAAAGAGGAGAGTGAAAAAGTTGGCTTAAAGCTCAACATTCAGAAAACAAAGATCATGGCATCTGGTCCCATCACTTCATGGAAAATAGATGGGGAGACAATAGAAACAGTGTCAGACTTTATTTTGGGGGGCTCCAAAATCACTGCAGATGGTGACTGCAGCCATGAAATTAAAAGACGCTTACTCCTTGGAAGAAAAGTTATGACCAACCTAGACAGTATATTCAAAAGCAGAGACATTACTTTGCCGACTAAGGTCCGTCTAGTCAAGGCTATGGTTTTTCCTGTGGTCATGTATGGATGTGAGAGTTGGACTGTGAAGAAGGTTGAGCGCAGAAGAATTGCTGGTTTTGAACTGTGGTGTTGGAAAGACTCTTGAGAGTCCCTTGGACTGCAAGGAGATCCAACCACTCCATTCTGAAGGAGATCAACCCTGGGATTTCTTTGGAAGGAATGATGCTAAAACTGAAGCTGCAGTACTTTGGCCACCTTATGTGAAGAGTTGACTCATTGGAAAAGACCCTGATGCTGGGAGGGATTGGGGGCAGGAGGAGAAGGGGACGACCGAGGATGAGATGGCTGGATGGCATCACGGACTCAATGGACATGAGTCTGAGTGAACTCAGGGAATTGGTGATGGACAGGGAGGCCTGCCTGGTGTGCTGCGATTCATGGGGTGGCAAAGAGTCGGACACGACTGAGCGACTGAACTGAACTGAACTGATAGCTACTTCCCTTAGAACCTATACCAGTGTCAGAGAATATGCAGTCCTGAGGCCAGAGTGTTTCCATGAAAATTGATCTGGGCTGTTGATTCATGGGGAGTATTAAGACACGTAGCTGAGAAGTCCTCTGTGGTAGGAGGTCAGGGAGACAGAAACATTTGAGGCTAGAAAAGAAATCCACTGTCTTCCCAGGATAGCAGAGTCAACAAGGGGCACATACAGTTTTCAAACGTATAAAACTTCAAACAAAGAGGATTCCATCTTGGGGATTTCCCTGGTGGTCCAGTGGTTAAGACTCCAGTGCAAGGGGTTGTGGGTTTGCTTTCTGCCCAGGGAACTAAGATCCCACATGACATGGGATGTGGCCAAAAGTTGGTGTTTTTTTTTTTTAATTTTTTTTAGAGAAATTTCCATCATGAATAGGCAGGAAAAATTTTTATTAGAAAATTGAACTCAATTGGATTGAATGATTCATAGATATGATAGGCTCAGTGAAGAGGCCAGCAGCTGCAAAGGGTAAAATTAGCACAAATTTCAGGTGTGATCTGATTCAGGCTCCAACTTTTACTTCAGATTTCCTCAGCTCCTCTCTCGTTCTTATGTCACCCTTTCCCTGTGTAGTAAAATAGTCTGAGTAGTTCCTGTCTTCACTACCATGTATTACACATTCGCAAGGAGAGTGAGCATGTGGGTCCTCAGTTTTTCAGAAAAATAAAAGCCTCAAAATTCCCTTCTTGAATCAGTCTAGGTCATAGTCTCAACTTTAAACTTTTTATTTGTCAAGAAGAATAAAATGTTCTATTTGGCCTCACCTAGCTCATGGATTCCATCAGGAAAATCTATATTTCTCTTTACATTATGACATCCTCTATAGAAACCTAGAGTGTCGAGATGGCCTGGGGGAACTGGTGGGAGAAGGCAACTAGTGGTCCATATAGGAGATAAGATGGGACTTCCCAGGGGTTCATTGTCTAAGACTCTGCACTCCCAGTGCAGGGGGCCCAGGTTCCATCCCTGGTTGGAAAACTAGATCCCACATGCTGTAACAAAGTATTCCACATGCGATCACTAAAAGATTCTGCATGTCTCAGCTGAAGATCCCGAATGCCATAACTAGGAAAAAAGAAAAAGTCCATGAGCTGCAACTAAGACCCACTGCAATCAAATAAATAAATAAATATTTTTTTTAAAAGATAATACAATAAGTGGTCCTATGGCGGCACAAACAAACTAGCCCAAATCTTGCATGGAAAATGTTTGTAGTTAGCCTTCGATATGTTTGCTTAGTTTTCATCAGTGTTTTAAAAAACACTGTTCCCCAAAGCAACTTAACGCATTTTATCTTTTATCTTGTTTATCATATTCATTTCCTAATGCTCCCTTTTACGGGTAAAGGAGGAGAAGGGGGCAACAGAGGATGAGACAGTTAGATGGTATCTCTGACACAATGGAAAAGACTTTGAGCAAACTCAGGAAGGTGGGGAAGGACAGGGAAGCCTGGCATGCTGCAGTCCATGAGGTCACAAAGAGTTGAACACGACCTAGGAACTGAACAGCAACAACAAACTCCATTTCAAGTCCTGTCTCAGCTCAGATTCCAAATTTGTGTTGTCTGACAAACAAGATCTTGCTTAATTTGATGTTCTAGATACATAATAGCTATGAAATACACAAAGAAGAACTCATAGGTGTAAAACTTGAACTGTCAAATAGTGGTAATGGCTAGCTCATTTTCAAATTTGAGTTTTCAGTTCTTTATAAAAGTTCATATTACTTACTAATCCTTTTTGTCTAAATCTTTAGCACTTGGTTTGTGACATCTCCTTCCTTCCCTCCTTCCGTATCTTTTTTCTTTCCCTCCCTTCTTTCTCCTACCTGAATGTAGTTTCCATATGTCTCATGCATTAGCACATGTTCAACAAAGTGCTTGTCTCAGAGGAGACATTCATATTTGTTCAGCAAGTTCATTGTGTTACCTTTTACACGTTATTATATTGTGTGTCCTCCTTGACCATGGCTACATAGTGGACCCAGACATGTTGTACAGGCTACAGTTATGCAAGAGAGGAGAGCTCAAATGATACATGGGGCTGAGATTCACGAGTGCAGTGCTCTTTGCATTTTGTTTAACCAACTGAGTCAGCCTTCACTGACATTTACAACTCTCAGCTCTGAATAATGCAAATAAGTTCTTCCAAGGAGAGAAATCTTTTGTGAAATAGAATGTATAATATATCTCACCTTAAGTGTTAACAATATAATGAGAAGAAATTATTTCAAAAATTGGAAATTTGCATTTGAAATGTTAGAAACATTTACTGAGCTAAATGTCAAGGAAAATTATTTTATATTTTGAAGATAGAAAATATAGCCAAGATTTGATAACCCCACTTGGTCTGATTTTTCTATTCTGTCTTTGTCAGTCACAATTTGTTTCACCATTTTACTGGTACAAATGTATGTGAAATCACTTTCAACATCTTCCTGACCTTGTTCAGCAGATGAGTACAGAGGAAAAATGGGACCTTGGCTTTCTACATGAAATGAGCTTATTGTAGCTATTTGTTTTATGGCAGTTCTTTTTAAGAGGATGTGTCAGTGTTAATTGAATGAAAATGAACTTCATGAATAGTGTTCAAATTCAAAAAAGATTAATGTCAATAGAAGCAGCTTGATTATATATATCTTTTCCCTATACTTTTGATATTTTTGGAATAATGTAAAATAAAATTTTCTTTTATAAAACAGCTATTTTTTTATAGTGGCAGAGGAAAACTAAATTCCTCAGATATAAGAATATAAATTTGAAAGAAGTAAAACATTTGGGTTACCAGGTAGATGAGCCAATGATAAGGTATTTTAGATATTCTGCCTGAAAGAAATAAGATTATAAAATAAAATTCTCCACACATAATAAATTAAGAAGACAAAAGGAAGAATTTTTCTCTAATAATTCTAATAGGACCCAAATAAACTAATATGAACCTGAAAATATAATTACACTGACTAATGAAAAAGTCACATTATAAATCCCTTTTACCTTTATCGTCTTACATGCTTATGATTTAGTCTTGATAATACCATAATAATATGCTCATATCAATCAGCCATCGAATAAGCACAAGAAATGATATTTGTATAATGGATCACATGGATTACAGTTTTTATCTTATTTGATCCTCCCAGCCTTTGGCAGCACAGATATCATCCTTTTATTACATATAAAATGATCAATGGTCAAAGATGGCAAAAGACAGCCTAAAATGAGACAGGCATGAATCTGGGAGGTTTGACCCCCAAGTATGGGTGGTTTTTTTTTTCTCCACTGCCCTTCTGTGTTCCCCTCTGTTTGAAGACATATCCATCAGAATCACCCTGGAATGCCCCGATACCCCAGTATTGCACTCTGCATTCTATATGGATGCCTCTATTATGGTTTCATGTTTTATTGCAGTTTGTTATCCTTCCTTCCATTGTCCACTGCTTCATATTCTTGGACACCTTTTGCTGGTCATCTAGCTGAATGTCCTCCAGTGGCTATAGCTGAGACCCTGTGACAGTTGCTACACACCTTATTTTCTTTCATTCTGTACTTACCAGTACATGTAATTCTTTCATGTTTGTCCTTGAACAATAATACAAAGTCTACATAATTTATATTTTTGTATTCAAGGAAGCAGTAGATTGTATCACAACACACATAAGGAAGAGATTTTGCTCTAAGTGAAAAGAAGTTGCTCAGTCATTTAAGACTCTTTGCGATCCCATTGACTGTAGTCTGCCAGGCTCCTCTATCCGTGGTATTCTCCAGGCAAGAATACTGGAGTGGGTTCCCATTTCTTTCTCCAGGGGATCTTCCTGACCCAGGGGTCGAACCTGGGTCTCCTGCATTGTGGGCAGACACTTTACTCTCTGAGCCACCAGGGAAGCCCAAGTAGAATTGTTAAAGAAAATACAGGTTACCCAGGTGAACTTGAATTTCAGGTAAATTTTTTAAAAATTTAGTATAAATGTACCCTAGATATTGTACAGGACATACTTATCCTGAAAAATATTTATTGTTGTTAATATTCAAATTTAACTGACTAGCCTATATTTTTATTTGCTAAATCTAACAACTTCAACAGTAAAAGAAATATGGCTCTTTTTCAAGTCACCTCAGATCTCATTTAATAGTTTAAGTACAAGAGGAATCTATAGATAGGATTGGAATTTGTGAAGAATACACAAATGAATATTCACAAGGAGCATCTTACATGTCAAAAGAAGAAATTGCTTCCAATCCAGCAACTAATTCTTTCAGAAATCACCAAGATCACACTGAGGCAGAATGCTACATGACAGATGGGACATTAGCCTGCTTTCCATTATTAAACTGGGAAGTGAGTATGCTGTGTAATTGAAAATGTCTGCAATAAAATATAATTATGCTTCTGTATCTCAGTAAATTTCAGATTATAAAATTCATGTTATGTTTCCTGGCAGCTTTCTTCTTAACATATTAATTTCAAAAATTACTGGATGTGCTTAATATCACCTTCTGACTTTTAATAAAGAAAATATAAACATTATTGGTTGAGTTTCAGACTACACTGTATTAATTCAATACATTGACTCTCGTGCATATGACTTGGCCAGATCTTCTGGTGGATACAAGGCTGGGGTTTGCAAAAGAGGAGCTTAACGTTTAGATGGGACATGTAACCAAAAAGTACAAACTCTAATTCAGTTCAGTTAAGTCGCTCAGTCGTGTCGATTCTTTGCCACCCCATGAATTGTAGCACGCCAGGCTTCCCTGTCCATCACCAACTCCCGGAGTTCACTCAAATTCATGTCCATCAAGTCAGTGATGCCATCCAGTCATCTTATTCTCTCTCATCTCCTTCTCCTCCTGCCCCCAATCCCTCCCAGCATCAGAGTCTTTTCCAATGAGTCAACTCTTCGCATGAGGTGGCCAAAGTATCAGAGTTTCAGCTTTAACATCAGTCCTTCCAATGAACACCAGGACTGATCTCCTTCAGAATGGACTGGTTGGATCTCCTTGCAGTCCAAGGGACTCTCAAGAGTCTTCTCCAACACCACAGTTCAAAAGCATCAATTCTTCAGTGCTCAGCTTTCTTCAGTTAGGATGTCAATAAAAAACCTGAGCATATTAGTACATCTTTGCATATTTTCTCTTTTGTTTTACCCATTTTTTTGCTCTTTCAATTTTGTGTATGTGAACTCTATTTGTTTCTTTCAGATCCATATTTTTACTCTAACACTACAAAATTTCATTTGTAAATTAAGCCTCTTGCTTCTCAATTCTACTGTGCATATTCTAATGGTGTTTGTGCTTCCAATTGTGGCTTTCAATTTCTGTGATGATTATTCTCTTTCACTTATTCGATCATGAGAGGGTCTTATGAAAGTGCAGACTGACTTACAAGCAAAACTTACTGGGATGACCCTAGAGGTCCACTAGTTAAGACTCTGTACTTCCACTGCAGTGGGCACAGGTTTGATCACTGGTTGGAAAACTAAGATCCTGCTGCTACAAGGCCAAAAAACAAAAGAAAGAACATTTTTTGAATCAAAGAAAAATGAAAATGCAACATATCAACTTAAAACAATTATATGGGAAAAGTAACAACAACTTAGTAAGACTTACTGAGAAATTATTCAGCATATCTATTGTTACGTGTGTATGCATGCAGTCATGTTCGACTCTGTGGCCTCATGAACTGTAGCCCACCAGGTTCTTCTCTCCATGGAATTTTCTAGGCAAGAATATTGAATGGGTTGCCATGTCCTACTCCAGAGGATCTTCCTGACCCTAGGATTGAACTGTGTCTATTGTGTCTCCTGCATTGGCAGGTCGATTCTTTACCAGCAGCACCACCTGGGAAGCCCATCTATTGTTGTGCTTAACAGATATTTTTATTCATCAAATGTCTTAAGTATTTTACTTGTGTCTATAATATATAAGTAATCTTACAATTGTCATCAAGATCATTGACTAGTGTTTCTTTGATGAAATTTGTAAGTGTGAGTTAGCACATTCTTGTTCCAAAATGTGGGATTACTTACTTATTAATATTTATGTTGTTTCCTTAAAGGAATAGTTAACAGACTTAAAAAAGAACCACTTTTACCTTGGTAGTTTTAGAATTGTGTGTGTGTATGTGCTTAGTTGTTCAGTTGTGTCCGACTCTTTGTGACTCCATGGACTGTAGCCCACCAAGCTCCTCTGTTCATGAGATTCTCCACGCAAGAATTTAATTGTCATCAAATCACAAACTTGAGAGGCGTCTTAATAGAATTTGGGTCCACAAAGTCAAAAGCCAGAGTGTCTACTCACTATGATATTATCAGTTTTATTAGGAATAAATCATTAGCACTGCATTAGTCAGTGTTCTTTTAAGAAACAGAATCAATAGGTTATATATATATTTACATACTATGTATTTATAGTTAATAAAATATATTTACATATATTTAATATAAAAGTAAATTTATTATGCGAAATTGAGTCATTTGACTATGGAGGCTAGCAAGTCTCAAGATATGTAAGGCAAGATGGAGAGCAAAGAAACCCATGTTTCAGTTCATAAGCCATCTGAAGGAAGAATTCTCTCTTACTTGGGGATGATCAGGCTATTTGTTCTATGCAGGCCTTCCACTGACTGGGTTAGGTACACCTACATTAGGAAGAGCAATCTGCTTTACTTAGTCTATCTATTTAAATGTTAAACTTATCAAAAACACCCTTACAGACATACCCAGGATAATATTTGACCAAATATCTGGGTATCCTGGGCCCATTCAACCTGACACATAAAATTTGCCCATCACAATTTCCAAAATCATTCAGAAATTCAGTAAAAAAAAATGGGCCCTTGGAAACTTTCAACAGTTATCTTCAGAGGGATTCATTTTGTTGTGTTACTGCAGAAGTGTAGTGTATTTGAAATATTCAGCTTAACTTTGTAGAATTATACTTTCAAAAATATAATCAAAGCAGACACTGGTAGGTCTTGCCAAATTAATCTACTCAAATACCAAGAGAATTGGCTGGGTTTTTTTTTTTTTCTCATTTGTGGATAGAAAAAGCTATAAATTAGGTAATATTAGAGTGAAATTACTCATTATACCTCCTTAAAAATAGAGCCTAAATTGTGTCTAACTAGTGTAGGGTAACTGTGGCTATAATACATCGATGCAAAAAGTACAAAGCGTCTTTGTATTAATCATGTTTTTAATTTTTTTGTATTTTTTTATTCTTTGACATCTAGGGCCTGAGAGTTTTCATCTCCCAGTGTTAGCTAATTTCTAGAGATAGCAAACTACTTTCTTGCGAGTGCAACTTCCATATGCAAACCAACGCATGCAAAGCCCATGTCCCCCATTACTTTCTTTATTGGCTTCTCAGGAGGCTCATACATTGCATGCCCTCTCTGGTATCAGAGGGTCAGTACCAGACAAAGTACAGCCCCAATACCTGAGAGCCCACTGAATTCATTCACACTAGATGATTCTAAGCCTGTTTTCACTTAGTCACATATTTCTTCCCACATAAAACTTAATAAAGAGGCTTATCATGTTTTCTTCCTGCTCTACTCTGCCTCCTGACTGAGCCTGTTATTTCTTCACATGTGCTACCCCCACCCCTCCTCGGTATGCCCTCCCCTTGGGAACTGTAACAAGCTATCTTTTCAATAGCAGTTGTCTCCTAATCTGCTGGCCTCATCATATATGAATAGTAAGTGAAACCTACATTTCAAAACAATATTACATAGTACATTATGTATACACAAAAGTGTATATGTATGGGTGTGTTTTGTAGTTCCTTTTTACATAAACGCCTCCAGGAATTCAAGGTATAAATAACTTACTTGCTCAAGGTTGCACAAGAAGTTTTCAAAACTGCCTTTAAAATCCGTATGGGTAGCTACACGACTAGGCTGTTTTTCTTGCATCCACATGTCAGGATTGCAAAGCTGAGTCTGTGTTGCTTTTGAATATTGTCAGACCAGGATGTACCCATCCCAACTTGAGGTGAGAGGGAGGCAGCAATTTCTCCTCAGACATGATGTGTTTTTCAAATCACATCTTATTTGACTCTCCATTGGGTTCTTAGGCACTGTCACAGAAGTAAATACAGGGGTCACTTGGTGTTTATGGTCCTCTTGTTTTTCCTACATGGCTTAATTAAGAACTCTGCTGGGAAAAAAAAGGTAACTGAGAGGAGAACAGAGCATTCTTAGGTTCATTGGGCATAATATCACAAACCAGAAAGGTATGCATGTATGAACACACACACTAAGTTTGAGTCCTAACAAATATTTCCTCATGTGTTTGTTCAAGATCATTTTCTACAACCAGTTTTTCTAAAATGCAAGAGATATTTGTAGCTGTTTTCATGAAATGGAAAAGTGTTTAGACTTTAAAAGGTTAAAAAAATAAAAAAAAGTTGACTGGTTTTTTGCTCTACAAAATAGCCAATGTATTCCATTTTTAAAATTTCAAAATAGAAATTTAAATAAAGATATGAAGGGGGAATAAAATACTTTCAATCCTTTTTTATCCATTTTGAAAATATTGGTACCTTTGTTTGATACAGATTTATTTTAGATTTGTTTCATATTCCTACATTCTATAAAAACAATATTTTTCACCTGGACATCTTAATAGAACCCTCACAATGGAAATAACCAGTATCTTCCCAACTTTCCAATTTGTAAGACTTATGCCTTGAGTGACAGAAAAACCAACATTACTTCTAAAATGAGAAATTCTCATGAAGATATGGTGGGTTTCTATGTTTCTGCAACTGTAATAATAGTGACTATTACTAAAGAAACAGTGTCTGTACTTATCTCCCCTTAAGAGTAATATTTTAGCATGAATTAGAGGAAATACATCTTCTATATGACAAAAAATCAGAACATTAGAGAAAATTACCATCCCAATCCATGTATACTCATCTTGTCGTAGTCAGAAACTGGATGGCCCTATTTATAGCTGGTAAAGAACAAAACTCTGCCTAATATTTTCTTATAACATAAAATTGTCATTTCAAAATATAAAAGAGGTGGCAAGCTTGTTTTTCCTTTGCAGCTTATTGATGTGTTCTCTCTTGTCAACAGACTTGTGGGCAGCTCAGGAGACCTGTCAGTGGGTGGGTCCTCTAGGGGTGCAATATGCCCATTGAACATAATAAAGTGTCCAGTTTACCAGCCATCCATCCAGGGAAAGGAAATCAACGTTGTCTATAACAGAGTAAGGCAGGTCAGTTTCAATAGTGTAAGTAAGTGTTAGTCACTCCGTCGTGCCCAATTCTTTGCGACCCAATGGACTGGGGCCCACCAAGCTCCATCTGTCTGTGAGGTTTTTCCAGGCGAGGATAGTGGAGTGGGTTGCCTTTTTCCTTCTCCAGGGGATCTTCCCAACCCAGGGATTCAACCCAGGTCTCCTGCACTGCAGGCAGATAAGGTTTTAATTCCAACTCTACCAAAAAGCACTGTCAAGCTAGAAAGCCGTTCTTTGCTTGTGTTCCTGTGTGTTGTTTTCTTGATTGCTCTGACTAATGTACACAGGTGGAAAACTTGTAACTCTTTTCATTACTGTCAAGTTCTTTCTCTAATAACTTTGATCACAGGAGCAACAAAAATTTCTGATGCCAAGAAAAGGCTTAGACTGCTGAATTACACACCATCTCCTCTTTGAGAGCCATAAATAACTGCTCTGTAAAAACCTTGATGTTAGCAGTATTGGCTACTATTGGCTAACAGGTAGGGCTCCTGAACTATGGAGACATGGTTCAGTTATAGATCACAGACCAGGGTGCTGATCTATGATGGAGTATGGACTGCTGGTCATGGTCATTGATGGTTTCAAATTCTAGTTTGCAATTTCTTTGAAAAATACAGTGAATGGACATACACAGAACACATTTTGATTGTGATACTGTAAATTAGAATATTTTGGCATCAGTAAGCTATACCTTTGTGCATTTGTTTCTTTATTTAGAATTATGCTCCCATTTTACCACTTGATTGTTAAAATATTTACTGGACACAAGAGGATGAAATCGAACACAGGCTAGGATAAGTAAAGGGACTAGACATAGCCAAACCTGTATCCATTAACATTCATTTATTCATTAAGCAAATATTTATGGTCATCTTACAATGTGCAAGCATTATTTAAGAATGGGATAGAGCAGAGGGAAAAACAAAGTTTTACTGCATGTATAATTTTGAGAAAATTATTTTTAACTTTTATAAACCTCAATTCTGTCATACATATTAGATTATAACAATATCTAAGCATTGGGGGATAATATCAAAAATAAATTTATTGGTTTTGGCTTATCATAAGTAAGAAAAATTTGAGAAAATATTATTATTTAAATAATGCTAGACATTTACTTTCTGATTACTCTTTCTAATGTACTAGTAATGACACAAGGGGAGAGAAAATATAAAAACAAATTATTTACTGAAATGATGGTAGGAATAATTTGTATCTATTTACTTATTAGATAAATTTGGCACAAATTCAGAAAAACTCATTTAGGATTACTTTGGAGAAGGCAATGGCAACCCACTCCAGTACTCTTGCCTGGAAAATCCCATGGATGGAGGAGCCTGGTGGGCTGCAGTCCATGGGGTCGCACAGAGTTGGACACGACTGAAGCGACTTAGCAGCAGCAGCAGCAGCAGTGTCACTTTAGGGGCTTCCCCAACGGCCCATCAGGTAAAGAATTTGCCTGCCAAAGAAGGAGACGTAAAAGATTTGGGTTTGATCCCTGGGTTGGGAAGTTCCCCTGGAGGAGAGCATGGCAACCCACTCCAGTATTCTTGCCTGGAGAATCCCATGGACAGAGGAGCTTGATGGGCTAAGAAGACAAAAATGTCATAGTTTGGTTGGGGGGTTGGGAATGAAGGTTGGTTTCCATCCAACACAGGATATAACAATGTTGTCTAGTGTATTAAGATTTACTTTATGTTTTTATAAACTTTGGCAAAAATCCTGTAGTGATATTGATGTTCAGTTATAATAGTTTTGTAAGAAATTAGGTGAATTCAAGAACTCGCAAAAGTCTTCATTGTGCTGATTTCTACCTTGGGTTGAAACATATTGATATTCAGTCAAAATGCTTTTTTAGATATTGAGAGAGCCTGAGTAACTACAGGAAACTGACATAATGAATTGGATTACAGAATCAAAGAAACTGTAAAAATCCATACATTATGCAGATCCTTCAGGGGTTGCATCTGGCTCTATTAAATTACAGATGTTCACAAGCTTAGGGCCTGATTTTATTTATTCTTATCCAAACCACTGCTCTGAAGATGGAAAACCAGAGAAAACCAAACCACTGCTCTGAAGATGGAAAACCAGAGAAAAACTGAGTGTACAATAGCAAATTATTTCATGAAGATAAAAGTGAGAGAGTTTCTTACTAATGGAAGATCTATGGTCACACCGAAAAGTGAGTCTAAACTGGGCTTTTTTTTTTCCTGCCCCAAGCAGCATAAGGGATTTTAGTACCTTAACCAGGGATAGAACGTGTGCTCCCTGCATTGGAAGCATGGAGTCTTAACCACTGGACCTCCCTAAACTGGGCTATTGTTGAGAGAGGAAAATAAATAGTGTGAGCTCAGTAGAAATATGGTGGTAAATGTGGGTGACTAAAAAGGGGGAGGGGTAAGGTCAGTGGGAGTAGAAAGGTTATAATGGAGGTGACCAAGACTAACAGGAGAGGTAACCTAGATTAGCCTTAGAGCTGATAGCTGTCTCATATACCACTGAGGTAAGTAAGGTAAGTAGGGAATCTGGTTTGTTGTTGATGTTCAGTCCCTAAGTCATGTCCAACTCTTTGAGACTCCATGGACTGCAGCACCAGCTTCCCTGTCCTTTCTATCTCCTGGAGTTTGCTCAGACTCATGTCTACTGAGTCAGTGATGCCATCCAACTATCTGATTCTCTGTCAACCCCTTCTCCTCCTGCCCTCAACCTCTCCCAGCATTAGGGTCCTTTCTTCGGCTCTTCACATCAGGTGGCCAAAATATTGAAGCTTCAGCATCAGTCCTTTTAATGAATATTTCAAGTTGGTTTTCTTTAGGATTGACCGGTTTGATCTACCTGCTGTCCAAGGGACTCTCAAGACTCTTCTCCACCACCACAATTCAAAAGCATCAGTTCTTCAGTGCTCAACCTTTGTGGTCCAGCTCTCACATCCGCACATGACTACTGGAAAAACCATAACTTTGACTATATGGAAAAGTTATGTTTCTGTTTTTTAATATGCTGTCTAGGTTTGTCATAGTTTTTCTTCCAAAGAGCAAGTGTCTTTTAATTTCATGGCTGCAGTCACCATCTGCAGTGATTTTGGAGCCCAAGAAAATAAAATCTGTCACTATTCCTACTTTTTCCCCATCTATTTGCCATGAAGTGATGGGACCAGATGCTATGAGCTTAGTTTTTTGGATATTGAGTTTTAAACCAGCTTTTTCACTCTCCTCTTTCACCCTCTTTTTCACCAAGAGGCTCTTTAGTTCCTCTTCACTTTCTACCATTAGAGTATTATCATCTGCATATCATCTGCATAGGGAATCTGCTCGGATCAAGCAGATTCATAAAGTGATCACATAAGTCAATATGTTAAAAATGATGAGAGCTAAGTTTACCACTGTTAAAGGTAAATTAAGGCTAAAAAGAATCACGAGGTGATGAATTAAAATTGGACATACATATCACTGTGAACTCATGGCTTAAAAATATATCTATATACGGAACTAGATCTTTTGTCAAGAGATACTGAATTAGTTAGAGATATGTGTGTGTGTGTGTGTGTGTGTGCACATGCACATGTGGGTGTATATGTATGTATGCATGTACATGTATGTGTGTGTGTGTGTGTGTGTGTATACACACTGTCTGCTGTCTGGCTCTGTCCACCAAGAAGGCCTAGGAACATTGAGACTTGGGTAGCAATGAGCATAATAAACACCTAGTCTTTGATTTCCAAATACAAAACCTGAAAGAACCAAGATTGGAAAAACTGTTGATTTTGGGGTAGGGCATTGAAATTCCAACTTTTCTTAGGACATCTTGCTGTGACAGAAAGTAAAAAAATGTCCAAAGAATGATAGGAAATTGCCACAATATCACTTTCAGGATTCTCACTGGCCAAATTTAGGAAAATTAAAGCCTCAAAATAGATAATGGTAGGAAAGGAATATACCCTACTGAATAAAAATATAAATATATCTATACTTATATGTCTGTTATATGAATATATAAATATATATGTCTACTATATAAATATGTCCGATTCATTGGAAAAGACCCTGATGCTGGGAAAGATTGAAGCAGTAGGAGAAGGGGACGACAGAGGATGAGATGGTTGGGTGGCATCACTGACTCAATGGACATAAATTTGAGCAAGCTCCAGGAGTTGGTGATAGGGAAGCCTGGCATGCTGCAGTCCATGGGGTCACAAAGAGTTGGACGCAACTGAACTGAACTGATATCTTTACTGATATAATTAAATGAATTAAAATGAATGAACCAGAAAATAATTGGGAAAAATGCAAAGCTTTTCTGTAGAGTAGAATGGTAATAATAAATGTAGAAAAAACAATAGACTACAAAGACTCTACAGACCTACTATTATTGTGGTAATTGATTCAGAAGAGAATTGTTCAATGGAAACCGAGCTGACGGATGGTGATTTGATGGGAAATAGGATATTAATATAATCCTGGATTATGTCTCCATAAATTGAATATATAAGTTACAAAAGGTAGGGGAGGAAGGTGATTATGTGGGGAAACCTGGTTAAAAGAATATAACCAGGTGTTAAAGGTTAACATCCCCTCTGTGGGCCCCTCATGTGAAGGACAGAGAAAAGTGCCTGATTTCTGTAGTTTCTCTGCCGTGAAAGCACATCTTGACTCCATAATGAGGAAACCTCAGGTGGACTCAAATTCAGGGTCATTCGACAATATTTAAGACCAACATTTTTTATTTTGTTTTTGTGTGTTTGTTGTTTTTATATATTATTTTTTTACTTGACCACGCCATGTGTCTGATGGGATCTAGTGTTCTGACCAGGAATTGAACTTGTGCCTCTTACACTGGCAGCTCAGAGTCTTAGCCACTGGACCATCAGGGAAGTCCCTTGATCTACATGTTTTAAAGCTATGAGGCTCAAGAAC
This sequence comes from Aepyceros melampus, assembly GCA_006408695.1. Taxonomy (NCBI): domain Eukaryota; kingdom Metazoa; phylum Chordata; class Mammalia; order Artiodactyla; family Bovidae; genus Aepyceros; species Aepyceros melampus. The sequence continues at coordinate 161,309 of SJXQ01001004.1, forward strand.
ACAGACAAGAAAGGAAATCTTCCACTTAGGAGAAAGCAAAAGAAACAATAACAATTTAATGAAATAAGTACTCCTGAATGGAATTCTGAACTAAGAAAGTAGGAGATTTGACTTACATAGTTAGTGAAATTTGAATGCTATGTAAAGGATTAGAAGATTATGTCACATCAATTATGATTTCCTAACTTGAAGGGTTATACAGTAAGGGTAATGGGGCATCCCAACTATAACTTGTTATATGACTCAGAAAAAGGCGGCTAATAATGGACATAAATACATATACATTGTATATGGAATTGAGCGTTAACACCTGGGGAATTCTTTGTATAACCTATTTAAACTACGGTGGTATTGATTAAGATCTACAGGTGCAAATGGGACTTGAAAATCTAACTCAGAATCAATATTCATTATTACATTTCAGCACAATTTGTAATTTTGTTACCATTGACAATATTCTCTGGGATGCCTCTTCTTATTTCTGACTTCGCTTTTAAATTTGACCTGAAGTCTTCTTGACAATGTGACTATGTCTCTCAGAGTTGTGATCCATCAGCCTCTGGCCTTACCCATTCTTGACACACAGAGTCAGGCCAGAGCATGTGCAGTTGATTCTGTGGAACTGTAATGGTATACTCTTTTTATATATACTTTTGTTTTTAATGGTTAGCTGCTATTTTTTTCAATATTTATTTTTATTTATTTAATTGGCTGTGCTGGGTCTTAGTTGCAACATGCAAAATCTTTGATCATCATTGTGTCAGCAGGAATTTCTTTTATTTTTTTAAGTTGTGGCTTGTGGGATCTTTAGTTGCATCATGTAGGATCTGTTCCCTGACCAAGAATCAAACCTGGGTCCCCAGGATTGGAAGCATGGAGTCTTAGCCACTGGACCACCAGGGAAGTCCTTTTTAACAGTATGTTTGTAATTTACTGCTGTAATGACTGTACTACAGCCCTCACAGAATTGTTAGGGGTGAGTGAGCATGTTGGAACTAGAAGGGAACTTGTAAGATCATGCAGTCCAACTGTTTCATTTTATAATCGAGCAAAGTGGATTCCAGAGAGCTGAAGTAATTTCCCTAATATCAGCTGCGTAATTAATGGCAGAATCATTATGTGTACTTTGGTCTCCCAGCCACTGCTCCTCAACAGCTGCTATTAGGAATCCTAGATTTGGTTCATTCAGTTCAGTTCAGTCGCTCAGTCATGTCTGACTCTTTGCGACCCCATGAATCGCAGCACACCAGGCCTCCCTGTCCATCACCAACTCCCGGAGTTCACTCAGACTCATGTCCATCAAGTCAGTGATGCCATCCAGCCATCTCATGCTCTGTCGTCCCCTTCTCCTCCTGCTCCCAATCCCTCCCAGCATCAGAGTCTTTTCCAATGAGTCAGCTCTTCTCATAAGGTGGCCAAAGTACTGGAGTTTCAGCTTTAGCATCATTTGAGCCTCATAAATGTAGCTGTCTACAGTGTATCTTTAGTCACTTAGTTGTGTCCAACTCTTTGTGGCCCCATGGACTGTAGCCCACCAGGCTCCTCTGTCCATGGCATTCTCCAGGCAAGACTGGAGTCAGTTGCTGTTTCCTTCTCCAGGCGATCTTCCAGACCCAGGGATCAAACCTGCATCTCTTGTGTCTCCTGCATTGGCAGGCAGAGTCTTTACCACTGCACCACCTAGGAAGCCCTAAGCATACAGTGGGGCATACTTATACTCACTTGGCTGATCAATCTATCAGTCCTGCAGAGTATTAAGAGCCCTAGCATTGTATGCTCCTTGCCTTATTCTACCACACCCTCTCTTTGTTGTTCCACTTACATATCAGGCATACTCCAGCCTGAGGGTTTATCCTGGTCTTTTCAGGCTGTTATAACAAATTATCATAAACTGAGTGGCTTAAACAACAAACATTTACTTTCCCAATTCTGGAGGCTGAAAATTCCAAGATCAAGGTGTCAGTATAGTTGAGCCCTGGTGAGGGCTCTCTTCCTGACCAGCAGGCAATCACCTTCTTGCTGAGTCTTCACATGGTGAGAGAGATTGTGTTCCAATTTCTTCACCTTCTTAGTATAAGGATATTAATCCCATCATGGGGACTTCACTCTCCTGACCTCATCTAAGCCCAGTGACCTTCCAAAGTCTCTTCTTCCAAAGACTATCACACTGGGAGGGAGAGCTTCAACACATTCAGTCCATAGCAGGGCCTTTGCTCTTAACCATTCCTTCTGCCTGGCATGCTCCTCCCCAGATAACCTCTTGTCAAATTTCCTCCTCTCCTTCAAGCTGTCTCTGTCTCTCAATATGATGGATACTTATCACCACATTCAGTTCCACAAACTGCACCACCTGCTTCTCCATTATCCTTGAGCCAAGTAAAAGTACATTGTTCTACTTTTTCTTTTTTTCCATTATTTAAACATATTATTTCTTATGTTTGTTATTCATTATCTATCTCTCTTATCATAATATAAGATCCACAGAGCAAGGATCTTTACTTCACTGACTGATGGGGACAGTGCACAGGGCAATGTCTGATACATAACATGCACAATAAATATTTTATGAATAACTCCATCAGAGTTATTCCATAAACCCATGATTAAACCAATGGCAATAGATTATACGGAGAGGCTTACACAAGTGGTTCTCAAAGCATAGTTCCCACATCCATGGAATTAGCATTACCCAGAACCTGGTTAGAAATGGACTTGTCAGGTCCCAAATCAGACCTACTGAGTCAGAAACTCTGGTTTTAAGGCCCACTTGTGTTTTAACAAGCTTATTGAGTCTGATGCACATTCAATGTGAAACAATTGGTTTTCCAAACCAGTAACCCCTAACAGCTATCTGAACAAACCAGAGGCAGGCAGGTAGACAAACATAATGTGCAACTCACGTCTTTCTATATTTTAAAATTTGTAGCAAATAATCACACTCTTGGTAAGTCAGAGAGTCATGCTCCATGACAAAGAAAGAAATAAACTAGGAGGAACAAGTTCAAGGATTGCTGCTGTAGGAGGGGAGCTAGTATTATCACTGCCCTACCCTCCTTCCCCAGCTCACCATATATTATTACCTGCCTGTAACCTCTCTCTAGCTGACTCAGTGAGAAGAGCCATTGTGGACCTGACCAATCACATCATAATTCTCTGCCGCTTTTCTGATTTGTTCAATTACATGACTTTCCAAGTTTCTTTGCATTATTCGTGTAGTGTTCGTTTCTATTACTGGGCAGCATCTGGAGGGGAGGTTGCATAAAAAGCACCTCTATTTTAACTTGACTCCAGATTTTAATCAGGCAGAGGAGGCTACAACCCAGAATCTCTTTTGAAATAAAAGTGTCATTTTTAATTTGTTTAGATATATTTTGTTAAGACAACTACTTGAGATTCCATCTTATCCATCATTTTATTATTTAAAGTCACTAGTGATAAGAAAGACACAGTCATGTTAGACTTCCCTGGTGGTACAGTGGATAAGAATCTGCCTGCCAAGGCAGGGGACACAGATTTGATCCCTGGTCCAGGAAGATTCCACATGCTGCGGGCAACTAAAGTCCATGCACCACAACCACAGGAGCTGCAACTACTGCAGCCCCTGTGCCTAGAGTGGGTGCTTTGCAATACAAACCACCACAATGAGAAACCTGCACACTGAAACGAAGAGTAGTCCTGGCTCACTGCAACTAGAAAAAGCCTGTGTGCAGCAATGAAGACCCAGCACAGCCAAAGATTAAAAAAAAAAAAAAAGACATGGTCCTTTTCCTGAGGGAACACATAGCCTAGTGGAAAATCATATGAGTAAATCAGAGGTGATACAGGAGTAAATTCTAGCAGAAAGGACAAGGCAAGCATGAACTGTAGTTTCATTTCTATGCATACTCAGTCATGTCAGATTCTGTATTTGACTCTTTGGTCCCACCAAGCTCCTCTGTCCATGGGATTTTCCAGCCAGAACACTGGAAAGGATTGCCATTTCCTTCTCCAGGGGATATTCCCAACCCAGGGACTGAACCCACACCTCCTGCATTGGTAGGCAAATTCTTTACCACTGAACCACCTGGGAAGTCCATTACAGGCACTTAAAGACAGAGAAGACTATATCCTAGAATGTTAGGTATTAAGGAATATCAGTAGTCATACAGAAGCTTGATGGTTAAACTAAGTTAGGGAAACTGATGAAGGTACAATAGTTTCATACGTTCTTCTAAAATCAGAATGACTTTCCTGTTATTATTTTTGTATTTCTAATGCCTCAGTTAATTTATTTAAGAGATGTCTGCTCTTTCTCTTGGATGAAAGAAACTTGATAGGAAAAACGTAATGCTGAAACGTGCATTTTAGATTAACTGACAACCCCAAATCATGACAGTGGTTGTGTTCACTATGTAAAATTCTATGTCCAGAAGGCTCAGAACAGGACAGCACCAGGGATAGCTCCCTCTTGCCCTCTGCGCACAGTGTTAGGGGAGCAATGAGCGCAGAGGAGATTCACAGAAGGTTGTCAGGCTGTTCCTTGTGGCCTGGTAACTTGCCCATGATTATAGTCACATTTTAAAGTACGTTTTGATCAAACAGGTCTTTTTCAGATTCTAAATCATCCAAGAATACCAAGAAACTATATCTACTAAGAAAAGGAGTCATGTATAATTCTAGTCTATGTTAATTAGCCACTCAAGGATCCTCATTATTTTAGATGTTTTCAGTACATCAAAGACTCAATAGACATTATTCCTGTGACTGTATTAAGAAAGTACTGTTAAGTGAAATACCTAGTTCATTTGATCTGAAATTAATGTTTATCAAATTTATCTTGGTAACATTCAAGATGATAAGAAATTTGATGACTATGTGGTCTTTGATGAACCAGACTCTGCCATAATCACATAAGATTTCATGGATTCTTTCACGGAAGTGACTGCAGACTGGCAGAGGCAGAGTATTGCTTCAGTTGCATATATTGGGAGAAACACAGAACAACGAAAGGGAATGAAATGGTTAAAAATACAGCCTTTCATCCACTTAGAATAAAATTCCCATTCCTTTGTAAAGGGTCCCCACATGATTCTGACTCCAGTTTATGAGAGGCTGGGCTAGTGGAATGCTGTGTAGTCTCCAGACTAACAATTAAGGGTCGGGAGGAGAGCTGGAAAGACTCTCTGAGGAACATAAAGCTGTCTTTAAATCTGTCCATTTAGGTCCACTGTCTGATTCAGCTTGGAAGGCTTTCTTTATTTTTTTTAAAAAATTCACTATCCTCTGAACTGACTGAAGTGAATTGCACTAGGATCTCAACAGTATTTGCAGTGAAATATCCTGTGCCAGTCACACACATACACACATCCCTTCTTGGGGAATGTTCCTTGTAAATGCGTGTGCACTTTTTGGTCCTTATTGATCTTGTGCACAGTGTTTATACAATACTGTATCAGTGACAGGTAAGGTATTGATGACATCACCAAAACTAGTTCCCATCACTTAATAATTCCTTTAAAAGAGTCAGGCAATGGTAACCATAAAGCAATTTATTAACATAGCAAAAATGAGAGTATGTTTTAAGTTCCAATTGTAATGATATTTTGTCTAGAGGACACTGATTTCCTTTCACCATGCTGCTTCTGTAAATGGAAGGGAAACAGAATTATGATTCAAATTACTAGCATAATGAAAAATCATTTGTATTCCTTTTTATTGCGTGGGCAGACACCTGGTGAATAAGATAACCACATATTACTGAGAAGAGCTTTACAGGGAGAGGGAGGCAAAATCCTCATTAAATATCTGTCAAGTGTTTAAAATTATAAAGTCATGAGGGGGTGTAAAATTTAATGTTACTTACAATGCAAGACCTACTTTAGCCAGGATTAATACAAATTTTTAAACACAGTGAATAGTTGTGAGTTTCTTTTTGAAAGGGTTATGGTTACAGGTAGTTCAGAAATGCTGACAAGTGAGGTTGGCATAGTTGTACATCTGAGACCTGTCAGAGCTAACAAATTCAGAGCATGACATACTGGGATTGAAGGGAGGTGAAATGTATTCAGTGAATGTTCTGGTTTTTTTTTCTCTCCATGTCAGTTGGTTGGGCTTTGCTCAGTGTGAAAATAAGTATTCTGTGTGCTCTCCACCACAGTCTGATGCCTTCGCATTGAATGTTATCTCGATATTAGATTTGAAACTTTCCCACCAGTTCCTTTTGTTTTCTATTCTAAGTATCCTGGATACAGATAAGACCTTAGAGATCTAACTTGAATTTCAAGTCCAAGTTCTTCCCTTCAAGGAAGATCTTTTGCGAGATTGACCAGAGTTCTGACAGGAAGCATAGGGCACAGGAGATTAGGTTCTGAAAACAAATTAATAAAAGAATGATTTACAAAGTCATGTTCAGAGACTGGGAAGTCAACAAAGGATGCTAATGGGTCCAGGAATTAGTGACTGTGAAAACTGGAAATCCTTTTAATTCTTAGACCCTTAGGAGGTAAAAGATGGAAACATGGAGAAGTGCTGTCCTAGTAAGTACATTTGTTGTTTGGATATAGCTTCCTCCAGAAACATGATGCCAGAACATGGAAATTTCTGGGGGGAGAAGTATCCAGAATTTTGTCTCCTACCCCAAGTCTCTCGCAGATACAGCCCACTGGCCAAACTAAATCAGAAGTAAGAAGGCAAGATAGCCTTGGGGGTGAAATCAAAGCAGTATCAGGATCACAGTGGGAAGAGAAGCACAGAGAATGCTAAAGGGTAAGGTGCAAAATGAGGATAAGGCTGCTCATTGGATAAGACTGGATAGAAGAGAGTGGCATAAATGATTGGTCTCCCTTTTGGACATTGTTCTGAAGAGATACACTTACTGGCAATGTCACAGGGAAGAAAAAATCCTGACTCCATACTCGTCTATTCTTTTAGTTCTAACCCTCATGCTCTGTTTTCTGTGCCTGGTTATGCTGGCTCTGCGTCTTTTGTAAAAGAATGTTGTCTATAGCCTGAAATATATAGGATACCCGCTTCTCAAGGTTCTAAGCTTTAAAAGTATAACACTTTTCCATTCATATAGAGATAAAAAGTTGCAGAACAAAGAATAATATTTGTCTTGTTGGAGATTTATAGAAACATTGTGACCAGACCTACATGGATAGATGCAAGAACAAAGGATTCTAGCACCAAGAAGTTTCTGACAACAACCCACACCCCTCTGCTGCTGCTAAGTTGCTTCAGTCGTGTCCGACTCTGTGTCACCCATAGACGGCAGCCCACCAGGCTCCGCTGTCCCTGGGATTCTGCAGGCAAGAACACTGGAGTGGGTTGCCATTTCCTTCTCCAATGCATGAAAGTGAAAAGGGAAAGTGAAGTCGCTCAGTCGTGTCCAACTCTTTGCAACCCCATGGACTGCAGCCCACCAGGCTCCTCCGCCCATGGGATTTTCCAGCCAAGAGTGCTGGAGTGGGGTGCCATTGCTCTAGTATAAAAGAAGCCTGATGTTGTTCAACTTATTGGCCTGTTGTGTGGTGAGCAGTACAAGGTTGGGTTCAGTGAGAGTCAGGATACAATAATTGTCAGCTAAGGCCTTTCTCCTTGGCTTTATGTGAAAGTATTACTTTCATTTTGAAGTTTATAAAGTCAAGAAAAAGGTCAGTTGAGAAGAACTAGATCCATGTGGTTGAAACAATTACATATACTACTTATAACAGTTTATCCACCTTTCCAGTTTTTTTTCAACCACAAACAAAACAGGGTTTCAACCAGGAAGCTGGGCAAAGTGTCAACTCCTTATGGAACACAGAAGTGCTTTTGGAGAAATTCAATTAGCTGCTGGATCTAGTTTGTCAGGAGTAGGCAATCATGGAACCTTTTGACGGTACATGGAAACCCAGGGTTCATCCTTTGTGATTCAGATACCAGGCTGATAGCAGACTATTCAGACTCTTCTAGTTGGTGGGCCCAGGATTACTGAAGCAGCCCCTTTACTGACCAAGATTGGCTTAGTACCAGGGCAAGTTCAAGTCTGGAAGCAAAAGTCACCAGTGGCTATGGCTGTAAGTGACTGAGTACACAACCATCCACAGTCTTTAGAGATGGTTAAGCAGTTGGAAATGTTTTTTAAGCAGTGTCAGTGCTTTCTACTTATTGAAGAAGGAGACTTTACAGTAAATTAGTCCTTGTAACATTCTTAATTCAAAGTATTCAAACTTCTTAAGCATATGTGAGTAATTTGCTCACACTGACCTCTGAAGATAATATAAAAGATAATTTTGTTATTATACCTCAATGGCATAGGACAGTGGCATAGGACTGTTGACCTAGACAGTACATTTCTAGTATTTTAATATTTATTCTTGGAGAGTCAAGATACTAATGTTTTAATTTTTAAAAATTACATTCAATAATATGTTAGAGTATTTTAAAGTCAGAAAGTGCAGCATAAAAAAAGCCCATGATACTATCATTTAATTAAAATATTCTGACTTCTTATTTAACTATGACAATGCAACTAAAATTAATTAGACCAACAATTAATTAGACTGAATGTCTTCCTATGCTCTATTATATCAGAATGAACATAATAACTCACTTTGCATAAGAAAAGATATAAATTGATGTAATTGAAGAAAATTATAGAATGTTTAACACTGTGCAGTTCTCAGTTTATTAAAATTTGCTAACTTGTATATAACAAAATCACTGCAGATGGTGGTTGTAGCCATGAAATTAAAAGATGCTTACTCCTTGGAAGGAAAGTTATGACCAAGTTAGACAGCAAAGTAATTACTTTGCCAACAAAGGTCAGTCTAGTCAAGGCTATGGTTTTTCCAGTAGTCATGTATGGATGTGATAATTGGATGGTGAAGAAAGCTGAGCGCCGAAGAATTGATGCTTTTGAACTGTGGTGTTGGAAAAGACTCTTGAGAGTCCCTTGGACTGCAAGAAGATCTAACCAGCCATTCTAAATGAGATCAGTCCTGGCTGTTCATTGGAAGGACTGATCTTGAAGCTGAAACTCCAATACTTTGGCCACCTCATGTGAAGACTTGAGTCATTGGAAAAGACCCTAATGCTGGGAAGGATTGGGGGCAGGAGGAGAAAGGGACCACAGAGGATGAGATTGTTGGATGGCATCACCAACTTGATGGACATGAGTTTGGGTAGACTCTGGGAGTTGGTGATGGACAGGGAGGCCTGGCATGCTGCAATTCATGGAGTCACAAAGAGTCAGACATTACTGAGCAACTGAACTGAACTGAACTGATATAGCAAAAGTTAAATGGAATTTTGTGGCTTTCAACAATATCTTTTTCAAGACACATCCAATATTCAGATTGTTTATTTGTTTTGAGTCATTGGATATGTTTATGCCATTTTATGTATTCATTATCCATACATCATATAGTTTACTAAATATATATTTTATGTTGTTACTTTAGCTAATTTGGGATTAGTTATCTCCATGTTATTATCAATAAAATCATAAACTATCAGCATATTAACACTTTAAAAGGTATATTTGTTACCCATCCTCTTTGAGAACAGGAGGTTAAATCAAATAACATATTTTCATGATTCTAGGAATGTTGTAAATAATCAGTACAAGAAAGCAAACTTTGAGTTTGAAATGCATGTATTAATTAGAAAAAATGTTTAAATTTTTTTTTTTTTTGCTTTACAATACTGTATTTGTTTTGCTATACATTGACATGAATCAGTCACGAGTGTACATGAACTCCCAATCCCGGCCCCCACCTCCCCGCTCCCGCCCCACACCCTCTCTCTGGATTATCCCCGTGCATCAGTCCCAAGCACCCTGCATCCTGCATCAAACCTAGACCAGCGATTTGTTTCACTTATGATATCATACATGTTACATTGCCACTCTCCCAAATCATCCCACCCTCTCCCTCTCCTACAGAGTCCAAAAGGCTGTTCTATACATCTGTGTCTCTTTTGCTGTCTCGCGTACAGGTTTATCATTACCATCTTTCTAAATTCCATATATCTGTGTCAGTATACTGTATTGGTGTTTTTCTTTCTGGGTTACTTCACTCTGTATAATCAGCTCCAGCTTCATCCACCTCATTAGAACTGATTCAAATGTATTCTTTTTAATGGCTGAGTAATACTCCATTGTGTATATGCGATCCAAAAGTCAACAAGCAATAAATGCTGGAGAGGGTGTGGGGAAAAGGGAACCCTCTTACACTGTTGGTGGGAATGCAAATTAGTACAGCCACTATGGAGAACAGATTCCTCAAAAAATTGCAAATAGAACTGCCTTATGACCCAGCAATCCCACTGCTGGGCATACACACCGAGGAAACCAGAACTGAAAGAGACACGTGTACCCCCAGTGTTCATCGCAGCACTATTTATAATAGCCAGGACATGGAAGCAACCTAGATGTCCTTTAGCAGATGAATGGATAAAAATAGGAAATTTAAAATATATTCCTAACATCTTTTGGACATCATTATTGAATGTTAGTGATTTTTTAAAATCAGCATTCATCTGCTGGACAATAGTAGATCCTGGGATGCTGGTATAACTGAGGAAGACTTCAAAAAATAACCATATCATGAAGCATGTGGCCTTTCACCAAAGAAACACATCACAGATTCCTGCCTATCCAACAGTCATTTCCAGAAGATGATATCTAAGAGAACAAATTTGTGGTCATGATACTTAAGGAATCAGATTCATTTCTCCATAGTTTTCACTGACAAAGCCCACTGGGGTCCCCCAAAAAAGTCAGATGAAAACTAGGTGATAAGGTCTAAGCTCTTCATTTGTGCTTTAGTCTAATTTCACCTGCTCACAGGGTACATGTGCAGCAGTCTTGTAGCCAGCACTTCAGACCAGAGTTCTTAGTGTGAGACCACTGCAGCACCTCAACTCCGTGGCCGTGCAGAGACGTTCTGCCAGTAACACCTCGATTCAAGACTTAAGATGGCAGCAGGGGTGGCTGTGCACAGAGGTGCTGCACCCAGAATTTGGATCTCAAGGGGAGCAGCACGGCTGGACTGGCCCCATGACAACTCTGCCCTCCCCCAAGGAGGACTCTATAGAGCAGCCTCAGCCACTCCCTGTGACAAAAGCATGTGCTCTAGAAGGAGAGCTCCCACCTCTCCACCCTCTGATCAAAAAATAAGATTTTCCTTTGCTGTTGAACCGAACTCAGTATTGCTCTATTGGCACAAGAAACACCAGAGAGGGGGATCCCTGTAGGTAACATAATTACATTCTGGAGGTTGTTTTGAATAAAATAACAGAATGTTAGAAATGGAAAAGATCTTGAGGTCATCCTTTTGCAGATTAGAAAGCGGAGGCAAAGGAAAATGTAGCAATTTGCCCCAAGGATCCCAAAGCTGATAACAAAGCTCAGAGGAAAACTCAGGTATCTTGTCTCATTAGAATGCAGTTTCTCCATTGAGCAGGTTTTCATTTTATTTTTTAAAGTGAATTTTCTGAGGCTTAACCAGGTTGAGTATATTGGTATCTCAGTATGAACTGGGAACAAAATGGTGAGGGTTTAGGGGTTTTTTAGCTGAAAACCTTTATGGGAGCTCTTAGTGTGTGTTTGTTTCTGTGTTTCCTCAACACAATCAGTTGAAATTACCCTCCATTCCAAGGCAATAGCTGACTAGGCTAAAAATATATAGCAATATTTGGAGGGATCTTAGTTACCCTGGCTGGTAACATCAAGTGAAAGTATTAGTGTTTGGGCATCCTGCCATCATGATGCTAAGCAGGGTTCTCTGAGGACCACTATCTAAAATGTTCATGGAGAACACAGCCCTGGGCATAGGCAGGGTGGTCGAGCCTCTGTACTGCTGGATCAATCCACTTATCAGTTCTCCAAAAGGCGGCAGTAATCTTCAGTAAGGAAAAGTCACTGATTCTCCCCAACAAAGGCTGATCTACATGAACGTACCATGCTTGGTTTTGAGCTCAGTGAAGGGATGTCTGCTTAACTGTGACAGTTGCTCAAATCTCTCCCTTCTGGTCAGGGGAAAGGAAGGTATCTGAAGCAGAAAGAGGGTCTTTTGATGGTAACTATATCCCTCCTTGGGTTTCCCTGGTGGCTCAGTTTGTAAAGAATCTGCCTGCAATGCAGGAGACCCTGGTTTGATTCCTGGGTTGGGAAGATCCACTGGAGAAGGGATAGTCTACACAGTCCAGTATTCTCAGGCTTCCCCTGTGGCTCAGTTGGTAAAGAATTTGCCTGCAATGTGGGAGACCTGGGTTCAATCCCTGGGTTGGGAAGATCCCCTGGAGAAGGGAAAGGCTACCCACTCCAGGATTTTGGACTGGAGAATTCCAAGGACTGTATAGCCCAAGGTATTGTATTGGTATACGGGAAAGAACAAACTTTTCCTTGGTGGCAATTATTTCTGAAACCCTAGTAATTTATATCTCACTCATGCTGCAAATTCATTGTGGACTGACAGGATCTCTTTTCCCCCATGGTCTTTCAGGGAACAAAGCTCTCAGAGGCTCCACCAATTAATAGGGGCTCACAAAGAGTTGGACACGACTGAGAGACTTTCCTATCCCTCCTTAGACAGGAAATGCAAGGTAAGTTCTGATTATACAAACCCTTAGGTTTGTATGTATCTCATCTGTAAAAAGAGGTGTGATCAGATGAACTTTAAGATTTTTCTTGTTCTAGTAATTCTAAACCTTTGCCACACTGATTATGGAGTCTACACATATTCTTTTAGGTGAGAATTTTTATCTTTACTTTTTAGGATGAGTTTGCCTATCTCATTGAATTATATATCTTTTGCATCTTGTATCCTCTTATATGAAGTATGATGCTTCATCTTGCATTATTAATTGAGATTTTAATTTACAATAGAGAAGGACTATAACTTTTCTTACTACTATCTAGATCCATACCTCATTGAGAATTATGAAATATAGAAAAAAATGATAATTTAAGGAAAAATAGCCTTACCATTGTTTTGGTCTTTTTATACTTCTAAAATATTATTTCATGTGCACCGTGACCATGATGAAAAGAATGGTATCACCTTATGGTAGCTTATGCTTAGGTTTAAGAGAGCAACTGTAGTTTGCCACCCAGCCTACATACACCTTCCTTCTGGAAAATTTCTTGAATATCCTTTAAGAAACCATCTCTCTTCTATTTTCAGTTGAGTGGAATAGATCTAAGTCTCATTTCCAAGGCTGATTTTAAGCCAACTAGCATTTCTCATGCCCCTGTCCACAGTGATTAGTTCAGGGGTGTTATTAGGATATTAGGATATATTTAATAAGCCTTCTGAAAAGGAGAAACTTCTTTTCTTTTCCTCCTCCCTTGTAGGAGGTTTTCTTCCCTGATGATCTGATGTGAGGTTGGTATTTGTGGCATTTGGGTATCACACGGAGTCTTAGATGAAATTAAGACATAATACACAGACAGAAAGAAAGACGACATCCTTGGTAATATCATTTGAGTTGCTGGAGCAACTGAGCCCAGAGAAGCTCTATTCTTTATAGTTAATTGAGTCAATAGCCCACACTTTTTCATTTTTGTCTCAAGCTGGTTAGAGTGGCACCTTTCTTTCATTTCTAACTGATCCCCTTGAGGTTAGATGGGGCTGTTTACTTAGTTTACGGCCAAGGAATGTTTCGTTTTTTATTAAAAACACTTAATTGCTAGTTCAAGACTCTCCAGAACTCTTCCCATCCCATGGTGTGCGTGCATGGGCAGTCGCTCATTCGCTCAGTTGTGTCCGACTCTTTGTGACCCCATGGACTGTAGCCCGCCAGGCTCCTCTATGCATGGAATTTTTCAGGCAAGAATACTGGAGTGGGTTGCCATTTCCCCCTCCAGGGGATCTTCCCAACCCAGAGACTGAACCCTCCTGCATCTTCTGCATTGTCAGGCGGATTCTTTACCACTGAGCCACGTGTGAAGCCCCTCCCATGGTACTGAGGAGCTATTAATTGGTGGAGCCTCTGTCGGCTTTGTTCCTTGAAAGACCATGGAGGGGAAGAGATCCTGTCAATCCACAATGAATTTGCAGCAGGAGTGAGATTAAATCACTAGGTTTTCAGAAATAATTGCCACCAAGGAGAAGTTTGTTCTTTCCTATATACCAATACAATACCTTATGTTCTACACTCTGGGCTGTGGAACATACTTTATACACAAGAATTATTCTAAACATACACGGTAAAATACATTAACGTCTCTGTAACAAGTATTTCCACAGACTGTTGACATGTGAACACAAGAAGGTAGGTTGGATTAGAATTCAATATTTTTTTAAAATCCATTTATAAGGCACACTTACTTGGATATTCAGATAAATTCTGCTGACACAAGCACCATCCTCTATACCCCAAACACAAACTTCCCCTGACTGTGTGAGTGTCTGTAAAAGAAAGAAAAATAAAGCTCAAATGGAAAATAAGACTGCTATGGGAGCATGTTCTAAATTTCTTTCTAGTATGTCAATCACTGATGATTGAAAATAAAATTTCATTTTATTTATGTGGATTAAAATTACTTTACAATCTCAATGTTAATACACACTAATATTAACAAATATTAACTATTACCTTTCAGTTCAGTTTAGTTCAGTTGCTCGGTCGTGTCTGACTCTGTGATCCCATGGACTGCAGCATGCCAGGTCTCCCTATCACCAACTCCCAGAGTTTACTCAAACTCATGTACATTGAGTTGGTGATGCCATCCAACCAGCTCATCCTCTGTCATCCCCTTCTCCTCCCACCTTCAATCTTTCCTAGCATGAGGATCTTTTCAAATGAGTCAGTTTTCCACATAAGGTGGCCAAAGTTTTGGAGCTTCAGCTTCAGTATCAGACATTCCAATGAATAGTCAGGAGTGATTTCTTTCAAGAGTGACTGATTGGATCTCCTTGCAGTCCAAGGAACTCTCAAGTGTCTTCTCCAACACCACAGTTCAAAAGTATCAATTCTTCGGTGCTCAGCTTTCTTTATAGACCAACTCTCACATCCATACATGACTACTGGAAAAATCAGAGCTTTAACTACACGGACCTTTGTGGTAATGTCTCTGCTTTTTAGTATGTAAGTAATGTGTAAATATGTATTTAATATGCATTAAATGCACATTAAATAATATTTAATATGTATTAAATACATATTTAATATGTAAAGTGATGTCTCTGCTTTTTAATATGCTGTCTAGGTTGGTCATAACTTTTCTTCCAAGGAGTAAGTGTCTTTTAATTTCATGGCTGCAGTCACCATCTGCAGTGATTTTGGAGCCCAAGAAAATAAAGTCTGTCACTGTTTCCATTTTTTCCCCATCTACTTGCCATGAAGTGATGGGACCAGATGCCATGATCTTAGTTTTCTGAATGTTGAGTTTTAAGCCAACTTTTTCACTCTCTTCCACTTTTGTCAAGAGACTCTTTAGTTCTTCTTTGCTTAATATGTGTTGGTATAAATTTTTTCAGTATTTATCCTTCTAGTGTGCTCTCAGCTTCCCAGATCTGTAGTTAGGTGTCTGACATGAATTTTGAAAAATTCTCAGCCATTATTACTTCAAACATTTCCTCTGTTCATTCCTTCCTTTCTTCTCCTTCTGGTATTCCTATTATGTGTATGCTATACCTTTTGTAATTGTCCCGTGTTCTTGGATATTCTGTTCTTTTTGATTCTTTTTTCTTTTTGAATTTCAGTGTTGAAGGTTCTACTGACATTTCTTCAAGCTTATTGATTCTTTCTTCTGCAATATTCAGTCTATTGATGAGCCCACCAAAGGCATTCTTCATTTCTGTTACAGTGTTTTATATTTCTAATATTTATTTTCATTCATACTTTCTGAAGAATGAAAGTAGAGATGTTTCCATATCTCTACTTATATTTTCCAATCATTCTTTCATGTTGCCAACTGTTTTCATAAGACCCCTTAGTATGTTAATCATAGTTGTTTTAAATTTCTGGCCTTATAAATTATAACATCTTTGTAATTATTTTCAGATACAACAATATCTGAGTCTGGTTCTGATGCTTTCTCTGTATCTTCTAACTGTTACTGTCTTTTAGTATGCCTTATAATTTTTGTTAAAAGCTGGACATGATGTACTGGTAAAAGGATATGAATTAAGTAGGCTGTAATATGGGGTTTTATGTTTATCTGGCTAGGAGTTAGACTGTGTTTATTGTCTGCTGCAGCTGAACATGTCAGAAACTAAAATTGCCTCTAGTGTCCTTGTTTTTGGTCTGAGATGTGCAGATTCTCCCACTGTAATCCCCCTGGGTACTGGCTCCAGGGCTGGTTTCTACTTCTGGGTATCTGCTCCAGTAAGCTATGATTCTTTGCATCTGCCTGTCTGTCTCTATAATTTTGGGGGCAGTGGTTTCCCCTATGACCCCAGTTCTCTGATGGGTCTGAGAGAAATGGTTGATTTTAAGTTTATTCAGCTTTTCTTTCCCCCTGATGTAAGGTTCTTTACGTGCTAGACTGGAAACCCAAAATTCGTCTTCTTCCTTTTTCTTCTTTCACAGGATCAAGACTGAAAGCATTTTAAAGTAACTGCAACGTGATACAGTTTAAATTCTGTTTCTTGAATAGGAGGGAGTGAGTACGTGATGTTGTGGACCAAGTATCTAATTCTAAATGTGAAAATCTTGTATTAAACTTTTAAATTTAATTCTTATCAGAGAATATTTGAAAGAAAAAGCATATAATCAGAATCTGACAACTGGAAGAACTCTTAAGTGTCACCTATTCCATAGTTTGTGCATCTTTTTATTAATATTTGCTAGAACTCCCAAAATCTTAATGGATTTGTTGATGAATCATATGGAAATGAATTATATTTCTTGAGATCAACTAAAGTTAAGCAGTTAATCATCAGAAAAAATTTTTCTTTTCTAAATGTAGAGGGTGTTTCTTTTTTAAAGTAGATTGAATACATGTTTTATGCATGGCAACTATTTCATTTTCATTTTCAGATGGGGCTGGATCACTCTGAAAAAGGGTAAACACTAATAGTTTAATGAATGTTGACAACTCACTAGCAATGAATGTGTTTAAAGATATGGCTTGGAAAGCTTGGACGGTGAATACAAACAGGATGGCTCTTAAGATTTTAATTGATTTGGTCTGTTCAGAGACTTAATATTATGAAGTCACAAAGTGATGATGTCATTTTAATTGGGGAGTAGGTCTAATGATGGAAGTGGCTGGCATTTCTACTGCATCTTCAAGAGTACACTCTGCTTCCTATTTGAATTTCCCAATCTCATCCTTAAATCCTATTGTGGAACAAAGACAATATTCCTTACCATGCAGTATTCATTTCCAGGTGTGATAAAGTCTGTTGCCTGAAATTTCCCATCACAAGCCTCTAGGACTTTTTCAAAGGTTGGCTCCTCACCAAAAGTATAAATAAAAATAGACCCCTGTAAAGATACCAAAAAAGAAAAAAATAATGCAATTGTTGTGTGTTCTATTGAACAAATAGTTATTAAATGTTCACTGTAAATAAGACACTGTGTGGGAAAATGTGATGGTGTGTGATAAAGTCTGTTGCCTGAAATTTCCCATCACAAGCCTCTAGGACTTTTTCAAAGGTTGGCTCCTCACCAAAAGTATAAATAAAAATAGACCCCTGTAAAGATACCAAAAAAGAAAAAAATAATGCAATTGTTGTGTGTTCTATTGAACAAATAGTTATTAAATGTTCACTGTAAATAAGACACTGTGTGGGAAAATGTGATGGGAAAGTAAAGATAAACTCAGTAAGGCCCTGACCTTGAGGAGCTTACAATCTAAACACTTGTTTTATTGATTCTTGCATTTACTCATCAATTAAAATATTTAATAAATAAGACTTCTTTTCTCCATTTCCAGGCATTTGTTTTTTAGATTATAAAACATAGTGAAGCACTTTTTCCTGACTTCAAAAATTATGTTTATTTATGCAGAAAGTTTGAAGAATGTGGAAAACCAAAAAAGTTGTTAAGATGAACTAAATTCTATCACATACTAGACCATGATGGTTACTAATGAAATTTTTAAATAAACTTTTGTGAAACTTGTAGAGGTGTGTCTGAAGATGTTACTTTGAAACTTTTTTTATCATTCTCAGGTTCCAAATTCACCTCTCCAAATTCACCTATCCTGTACCTTATGCATCTCTGCCAAGTAACTATACTACGGTATGGTTACTAGCACTAAGAAGTCTGCTTTAAACTGATCACACATTCTTCATGTTTACTTGAGTTAAACATGAATGTTTTTATTCTTGTTTATGTAAAAAAAACACAACTCTATAAAGTCTAAACTTTGGTAGGTATTTACTGATTTTGCCTTTCATTCATTCCTTCAACAAATATGGAGTGGACACACTGTGCCAGACACAGCTCTGGATGCGGGGGCTACATCAGAGGACTGGACAGACAAAAATTCCCTGCCTTCATGGAGCTTACATTATACTGGGGGATTCAGTCAATAAATAAGATATCTACATAATATATATTATAAGTTAAACAGCAATAATTATAGAAAGAAAAAAAATAAAGCAGGGAAACAGCATATATAGACTTGGCAAAATAAGAGGGTAGAATTCAAACCTGAGTGTCCAAGAAACACTTTACTGAGAAGGTGAGTTTAGGGAAAAGACTTGAAGGGAATGAGGAAGGTATTCATGTGGACTCTGTGGGGAATGCATTCCAGACGGAAGGAATAGCCAATGGACTCTGAGGGAGGAGCAAGCCTGGTGAGTACAAAAAGCTTACACGATGGCCAGCATGACTGAAGCAGGGTTAACAAGAAGACCCGTGGGAGATAAGGCCAGGGTGGAGAGTGGAGTCCACAACATGAAGAACCTTTCAAGGTTCTTTGTAAAGCATAGTGAAGATTTTGGCTTTTACTCAGAATAACACAGGCAATCACTGGAGGGCTCTGAGTAGTAGAGATGCTTTTCTCACCTAGGCTACTGTGTTAAGTACACACATTTATTCTATTAAGTACTGAGAAAAGTATATTAAAATCTGTTGAGATCATGACTTTGCTTTTCCTTGTCGTTTTGTCATGTTTTGCTTTATATATTTTGAAGTTATTTTATTTGGTACATATATATCGTAAAAGTTTATAGACTTCTAGTGAATTTAACCTTTTACTGTTCTAAAATATTAATAAACTCATTTATCCTTAGGAATGATTTTTGCCCAAAAGTCTATCTTGTCTAATATTAATATATCTCCAAAGACTTTCTTTTGGTTAATGTTTGCATGATATATCTTTTCCTATCTTTTTATTTACTTTCAATCTTTAATTTGCTTTCAATGTTTCTATATTTTTAAAAATTTACTTTCAATCTTATGCTTTAGATATGTCACTTGAAAACAGTGCATAGTTAGGTTTGGCTTTTTTTTAATCAAATATGCTAACATTTGCCTTTTAACTAGATCAACTATTCTGTTTTGCTTTAATTGTAATTACTAGTATATTTGAGATTAAACATTACACTTTAATTTATGGTTCCTATTTTCTTCTCAGTTGTTTGTGTATCTTTTCTTCTCTTACCTTCTTTTGGGTTGCTTTCTTTAACACTTCCACTTTGCCCCTCTATATGTGGAAATTTCATCTGATGTTTCAGTTCTTTTATGGTTAGCTTACAGGTCAGAACACGTATACTTAATTTAAACATCAGAAGAACTTAAACCTTTACTCTCTCAGCAGGTGAAAGAATCTACCTGCCAATGCAGGAGACTCAGTTTTGATCCCTGAGTCTGGATGATCCCCTGGAGAAGGAAATGGCAACTTGCTTTAGTATTCTTGTCTAAAAAATCCCATGGACAGAGGAGACTGGTGGGCTGTAGTCCAAAGGGTTGCAAAGAGTCAGACACAGCTGAGCAGCTAAGCACACAGCACACTCCTTTCCCTCCAACTTCACATTATTGTTGTTGTTTTATACAGTCAGTCTTCACTTACATTTCTCCACACATTTACTACTGTTCTTCATTCTTTTTGCATCACAGTCTTTCCATCTGGGATCATTTTTCTTCTGCCCGAAGTATATTCTTTAGAATTTTCTCTAGTGATGATGTACTAACAAATGCTCATTTCTAAAAATGTCATTTTTCATCCCTATACTGAAAAGTATTTTCCCTGGGTATAAAATTCAGTGATAGCAACCTTATTTCACTAAATCAGGGGTCAGCAAACTTTTTCTCTAAAGGGACAACCAATAAATATCTTAGGCTCTGCAGGCCATGTGGTCTCTCACAACCACTTAATACTATCATTGCAGTGTCAAAGCGGCCGTAGACAAAACATAAACAAGTCTGACTGTGTTCCAGCAAAACTTTATTTACAGAAACAAGCAGGAGGCTGGTTTTGACCCACGGGTCCACAGTTTGCTGACCCCTAAACTACATGGAAGATATCATTCTACTCTTTCTTACTTCTATTATTGCCAAAGAGTCAGCTGTTAGCCTAACTGAAAGTCCCTTGAAATGATCTGGTTTTCTTCTCTGACTACTTTTAAGATTTTCTATTTGGGAGTAAAGACGCCAGAAATGCGAAGTGATTAGCTGGGAGCCAAGACAGAAAACTAGGGAATGGGAGATAAAGGGGCCTTTTGAATAGAATGCCTGCCCAGACACCAGAATTGGAGATGATGGATGAAGATCAGCTAATTGAAGAAGTCTTGGATAAGTTTGTTAATTGTCATGAGCAAACATATGAAGAATTTCTGAGAACATTCACTCATCTTTCAAAAGATAATGGGACCAAAAGAGAAGCCTTTGGAACTAATTCTTCAGAAAGCAATTTTACTCCAATGAAATTTACTCAGAGAAATGAACCAAACGATCACCGTCTTAGCAGTAAAGCCCTCTTTCTTCGCACTTCATCACAGTGTTCGGAAGAGGAGCAGGTAATGATAGATGATGGCCAAAAAGCTGGCAGTTCCTTTCAAGGTGATCTGAGTCGAGCAGGGGAGGTGAAGGTAGACAATTTCCTTGATATAGAAGATTTAGACCTGGATGAAGAGATTAATCCCCAACTGAGCAAGGACGTGCTGCTGCTTCCAGGACAAGTGGAGCAGGAAGTGAGCTTGAGTGTTTCCTCTTACATTCCTTCTGTGGCCGTCCAGCCTGTCACCCCTGGAACGAAGCCCAGGCCCACCGTGAAAGCAGAAGATAAACGAAGAGAAGAGTTACTTCTCAGGGAATTCAGGCCTCTTGAAGTTGCCTCAATGCTATAACTGGTCCTTTCAGAGAAATGCCACCATACCCATGTGCGCCTGCATTTTTCTCAGGTTTGGGAAACTGTGGAATTCAGGTTGCTTAATTGGGTCCCTCTCGCTGTCATCTCTCTCTAATGTGTATAATCCCTTTTGAACACACAGAGAGCAATTATGTTTTTACTCAGAAACTATTTTTATATCATGATGTTTGCCATGCTGCAGGATGGTGCTACCTGGGGACTAATCCACAGATAGGGTGGACGGATTTCTTACCTCTTTTTGTCTGTACCAGCCTCTTTTCTTTTTATTATTACTTCCAAGTCTCTATAAACATTTTGCATTAGTTAAGGTAAAGCCAGGCTGCTATAGGAGGGAACCCTAACAATAATTCAATGGCTGAAAGGAAAGAGAAGTTTATTTCTCTCCTGTAACAGTCTATAGCGAGCTTTTAAAGTGAGCAAGTGGTGGTTCTGTTTCCAGTCATTGGGGCCCACCAGGTCCCTTCTCTCTGGATCTCACTGCACCTCAGGACATTGTCTGTGTGTGCGTGTTTCAAGTCAGGTCACTGTCCTACCTGGAGGGGCGGGGAATGAGAGGATGGGGAGCACGTTTCCCCAAGGCTGAGGACTTAGGCTCTTCATGTCTGCTCACTCTCCGCTGGCAACCACTCAGTCCCGTGTTCCTATCTGGTCCCCAGGGAAGCTGGGAAGTGTCATCTAGCCATGTGCTTCTCCAGCATGGGGGAGTGGACTCTGCCACGTGTTAATTCTCCCTGATACACAACACGGAGAGTCATCTTTTACTATCATTTCCAGCTCATCTTCATTTACTTAACAGACATGCACCAACTGAGGCCCCTGATGGTGCTGGGTAGTGACCTTTATCACCTTTTTTATGTGGTGGCTCAGATGGTAAAGTGTCTGCCTACAATGTGGGAGACCTGGGTTCGATCCCTGGGTCGGCAAGATCCTCTGGAGAAGGAAATGGCAGCCCACTCCAGTACTCTTGCCTGGAAAATCCCATGGATGGAAGAGCCTGGTAGGCTACAGTCCGTGGGGTCTCAAAGAGTCGGACACGACTGAGCGACTTCACCTTACCTTACCTATGCTAGCATAAAAGGGGATCAGGTACAAGAGGTTGTTAAGGGCTCTTTATTATTGATTCCAAATAAAAATACTAGAGTGTTTCCTGATTATTTAATTGTTCAGGTACTAGTCTTGTCACCTGAAGATATTCTGTTATGGAAGCTGTCATTCAATCAGAAGTAATCCACACATTTCAATTTTTGCCCTTTGCTAATAGAACTTTTGTTCACTGACATCAGAAAAGTCTATCTAGGAGGCTTGCAGACTTATATTGAACCCCCAAATAGGTTACTTGGAGAAGGAAATGGCAACCCGCTCCAGTATTCTTGCCTGGAGAATCCCATGGACAAAGGAGCCTGATGGGCTATAGTCCATGGGGTCGAGACAGCCACTTTTCAGTGTCTTTTTGAATTACGGAGCTTTCTCTGAGTATTAAGAAGCTAAAATTGCAAGGTGATTGCTAGCAAGAATCAGCTTCTTTTAAAGACTTGTTCATGTTCTTGACTTCAGTTGTGACCACACAAATTATTGGGCCAGCCAGTGTTCAGTGGCACCTCATGCCATTATAGAAATTGTTACAAAATGACTTTAGTTGATGGGTTTAAAAAAATGAATGATTTCTATGATCTCTCATACAGCCAGCAAAATGCTAGTTAAAAGCTTGTATGTGATTGTATCTTTAAAACAAGTATAAGTTTCTTCTCAGAAAATGTGAAAAATTTTAAATGTTCAAATCAAAATGATAGGAACAATTTTTTGTGCTAGCAACTAATGAGACATAGATGAATAATTTTTGGTGTTTCTTCAAATATTCAGAGTAATATTGTGGGTGGGCTTTTAATTTCTAGACACTATTTGTTAGAGAAACATTTCAGGACTGTCTAGAATCACAGTACCGCACCACCTCTGCCTTGGTTGAATAGTATTAATCTTATTCTAAAGTACACAGTGCAAAGAAAAGAACATAATCACCAAATTCCAGCACATGGGTCCTGTGAGGACCTACCAAGGGGCCATTTTGGGCTAGAGATGGTGGTTCCCTTCTATGATGTCAGTCTCAAAAGTTGAAAATGTATCCTGGATGTCCTGACTTCCTCTTAATTGCCTAATAAGAATCTATAACTTCTTGAACTGAACCCATTTAATTTTTTTCGCTAATTTTATCACTGCTTTTATTCATGTGCATTTCCCCCTTAACAGTCAAACCTTTTTCAAGAAACTTCCCCTTTCTCTTTGTGAATAATTTCTTTCTGTGGTCACTCTATTTTGATGAATTTTGGAAGTTCTGAACTTTATAGAATTTTGGACGTTCTATAAAGTTCTGAAGCTTTATAGAACAAAAAGAATTCACATTAAGAAGATAAAAAAATTACCAGTTCCTTTCCTACTTCCCAAAGTACAGGAGAGGTCATTGAAGAAACTTTTGTAAGATTTTAATGGGAGATGGCCCGTTTTTCCAATTCAAAATAGGACTCTCAACATTTTCACCTGTAAAGACAGTTTAGTTACCATATTACTATGCAAGACAGCCTATAGCTAAATGCTGCTATTATTGATTTGAGCATTAGCTTTATTTTCTTTAATTTGCCTGTGTGGTTCTGTGAATGAAAATGATTCTTCCTGTAACAGTGCCCCTCTTAGAATAAGTCACAGAAACAATTTTAAGAAAACCAGCAGTTTTCTGAAAACCAGCAGTTTCTGATAGTGTACAAATTCTATTCCCTGGGAGGCTACAAAAAGATTTCAATTAGATTTGAAATTAGACACCT
This sequence comes from Aepyceros melampus, assembly GCA_006408695.1. Classification (NCBI taxonomy): domain Eukaryota; kingdom Metazoa; phylum Chordata; class Mammalia; order Artiodactyla; family Bovidae; genus Aepyceros; species Aepyceros melampus. The sequence continues at coordinate 185,357 of SJXQ01001004.1, forward strand.
GAAATCCGTATATTTCTCACAACTCCTTAGGCAAAAATAACAAGTTAATAACTTAATTCACAGTTATTTTCTGTTTAGTAGCAGGGGATTTGGTGTCCCGTTGCACAAATTCTGCTCTTTGAAATAAATCAGAAGTTCAGTTTGCAATCTAAAAACCTTGGAGCCTTAGAGCTTAGAACCCGAAAATGAACGCAACTTGAAAGAAGAGAATTCCCAAAGTGTGCCATAGTAGCCAACAGCTGAAATGCATAAATAGAACAGCAGCTTTACTGTGGCTGGAAAGCTGTCATTTTGAAGATCATAGCAAAGTCTTCTAAACTGCAGGGTACATCAGGGTTCACTTTGAATTACATGTATGCCCCTTGTCTTAGAAGACTCTACATTCACTCGTGTCTGTGTCTCTGTAAGGATATTACTTAATTGAAAAAAAGTCAGAACTAGTGCTGAGTTCAGTGCTATTCCTATAGAAGATGTAGTAAATACTGAATGAGCAAAAAAAACAAAAACAAAAACAAAAAACTGTCCTAGCTACCGGGAGTGACTTTCTGGTATAATAAGATGGTGAGGGTCATTCTCTTTTTTCTTTTCTATTCGTTCATTCCCGTCAACATGTAAACACATCTAAGTCTCTCCCATTCTTAACAAAATGAAAGAAAACTAAGGAAAAACATCCTCTCCTTTACCTTGGACCCCTCCTGGCTATTGTCCTTTTTTCTCACTTTCCATGTAGACTTCAGAAACCATTAGATCTAGCTCCCCTCGTCTCTCTGCTTCCTTTCCCCTCATTCCTCATTCAGTTCATTGCTAAATGTCCTTGTGCTGATCATCTGCCTGGACAAATTCAGAATAAAGGTACCAAGCACTTTATTAGTGCCAAATGCCAGTGGATACTTTTCTGTCTTTAATGGGTCTCTCCACTCCAGTTTTCACCACTGATCTTGCCTGACACTCACAGTCCACTGGTTTTTTCTCCTGTCGTTCCTGGTGTGTATTTCTCTGGGTGTTCTTGCCCTGCTTCCTTTGGGGGTTTCCTGCCATGCTCCCCTTAGGAGCTGGTGTTTCTCAGGGTTCCATGCTAAACCTACAGCTCTTCCCACTTGCACCCATGGATCCGTTTTCGTATCTAGGTGACTCCACTTTGTGCTTCTGTCTCCAAATCTATATCTCTATAACTTCAGACCTTTTGCTGAGCTCCAGGTTTGTGTGTTCAACTGCCTGTTGACAATTCTATCTGGATTCCTTAAGGTACATTCGAATC
>SJXQ01001005.1:1332-13501 GCA_006408695.1 Aepyceros melampus
GCCAGAAAGAAAAACACCAATACAGTATACTTACACATATATATGGAATTTAGAGAGATGGTAATGATAAACCTGTAAGCGAGACAGCAAAAGAGACACAGATGTATAGAACAGTCTTTTGGACTCTGTGGGAGAGGGAGAGGGTGGGATGATTCGGGATAATGGCATTGAAACATGTATAATATCATATAAGAAAAAATGAATCGACAGTCTAGGTTTGATGCAGGGTGCAGGATGTTTGGGGCTGGTGCACTGGGATGACCTGGAAGGATGATGTGGGCGGGGGGTGGGGAGGTTAGACTGGGGTTCAGGATTGGGAATACTTGTACACCTGTGGTGGATCATGTTGATGTGTGGCAAAACCAATACAATATTTTAAAGTAAAAAATAATAATAAAAAAAGAAGCAGAAGATATTAAGAGGTGGCAAGAATACACAGAAGAACTGAACAAAAAAGATCTTCTTGACCAAGATAATCATGATGGTGTGGTCATTCACCTAGAGCCAGACATCCTGGAAATGAGGTAAAGTGGGTCTTAGGAAGCATTACTATGAATGAAGCTAGTGGACTGAAGGAATTCCAGTTGAGCTATTTCGAATCCTGAAAGATGATGCTATCAAAGTGCTACAGTCAATATGCCAGCCAATGTGGAAAAGTCGCAGTGGCCATAGGACTGAAAAGGTCAATTTTCATTCCAATCCCAAAGAGGGGCAATGCCAAAGAATGCTCAAACTACTGCACAGTTGCACTCATCTCACATGCTAGTCTGGTAATGCTCAAAATTCTCCAAGCCAGGCTTCAGCAATATGTGAACCATGAACTTCCAGATGTTCAAGCTGGTTTTTAAAAAGGCAGAGGAAGCAGAGATCAAACTGCCAACATCTGCTGGATCATTGAAAAAACAAGAGAGTTCCAGAAAAACATCTATTTCTGCTTTATTGACTATGCCAAAGCATTTGACTGTGTGGATCACAACAAATTGTGGGAAATTCTTCAAGAGATGAGAATACCAGACCACCTGACCTGCCTCTTGATAAGTCTTTATGCAAGTCAAGAAGCAACACTTAGAACCGGACATGGAACAACAGACTGGTTCCAAATAGGAAAAGGAGTACGTCAAGGCTGCATATTGTCACCCTGCTTATTTAACTTCTATGCATAGTACATCATGAGAAATGCTGGACTGGAAGAAGCACAAGCTGGAATCAAGATTGCCAGGAGCAATATCAATAACCTCAGATATGCAGATGATACCACCCTCATGGCAGAAAGTGAAGAAGAACTAAAAATCCTCTTGATGAAGTGAAAGAGGAGAGTGAAAAAGCTGGCTTAAAGCTCAACATTCAGAAAACTAAGATCATGGCATCCAGTCACATCACTTCATGGCAAATAGATGGGGAAACCGTGAAAATAGTGGCTGATTTTATTTTTCTGGGCTCCAAAATCACTGCAGATGGTGATTGCAGCCATGAAACAAAAGACACTTACTCCTTGCAAGGAAAGTTATGACCAACCTATAGTGATAGTGATAATGATGTCACTCAGTCGTGTCTGACTCTTTGCGACCCCATGGACTGTAACCTACCAGGCTCCTCCATCCATGGGATTCTCCAGGCAAGAACACTGGAGTGGGTTGCCACTTCCTTCTCCAGTGGATCTTCCCGACCCGGGGATTGAACCTGGGTCTCTCGCTTTGCAGGCAGGCGCTTTAACCTCTGTGCCGCCAGGGAAGCCTTATGACCAACCTAGAAAGTATATTAAAAAGCAGAAACATTACTTTGCCAACAAATGCCCATCTAGTCAAGGCTATGGCTTTTCCAGTGGTCATGTATGGATATGAGAGCTGGACCATAAAGAAAGCTGAGCACCGAACAATTGATGCTTTTGAACTGTGGTGTTGGAGAAGACTCTTGAGAGTCCCTTGGACTGCAAGGAGATCCAACCAGTGCATTCTAAAGGAGATTCAGTCCTGGGTGTTCATTGGAAGGGCTGATGTTGAAGCTGAAACTCCAATACTTTGGCCACCTTATGCAAAGAGCTGACTCATTGGAAAAGACTCTGATGCTGGGAAAGATTAAGGGCAGGAGAAGAAGGGGACGACAGAGGAATGAGATGGTTGGATGACATCTCCAACTCAATGGACATGGGTTTGGGTGGACCCCAGGAGTTAGTAATGGACAGGGAGACCTGGCATGCTGCGGTTCATGGGGTCGCAAAGAGTCGGACATGACAGCCAATGAACTTAGCTGAACCCTATGTATTCCTTCTGTTCGATATGATTGTAACATATTATAACTTCTGAATATACTAATGACATCAACCACCATATATCCATGCATCCCTCCAGCTGACAAACTTGTATTGAGCACCTATACTGTGACAGAACTGTGAGTGTATCCCTTAATACATTTTAGTTTTTCCTGGTGTTATCTTCTTCTTACTTTTTCCTTGTTCAGAAGCTTACCTTGTTGTGCTGTGTCCTAGTTGGTTGTTAAGACAGATTTTCTACTGAAAGAGGCAGAGGCAGAGAGCGAGGGTGTTAAACACCAGAGTTACCAAATACTGAAACTTTACAGTAAGATACAATATTGCAAAGAGGCCACTTTTATGTTCATTTTCTCTTACTGATTCATAAATCTACTTCCTCTTTTAACTACCATTCCACCTTTCCTATCCCTAGTTCTTTACTGTGATGACCCCAAACCTGGAAGTGAAACAAATTGAAGGGTCCCTGTAAACACTCCAGGCTTTTGAGACCCCAGAAAGGCTGTTCCTTGGGAGTTAGGGAAATTCAGATGAAAACCAAAAATCCCAAAAACCTAAAAGTGGTGCCCTTAAGTGGTACAAAGTGGTATTCAAATACACTTGTCTACCATAAGAAATTTAAATCTACTCTAGAGAAAGGTAGCATTAGAGTTGCTGCAAATTTTCTTCCACAATGTCTAAAATTTCATTGAAAATCACCAAGCATATCAGGAAACAAGGTTAAATGAACAAAACTAAGAAATGTAAAAAATAAAATTGAAACAGACCTATGGGAGATGCAGATAATGGACTATTAAGTAATTATAATATGAAGAAAATATAAAGATTAATACTAGAGAACTGGAGTATATAAGAAAATCAAAATAGGAAATTACAAAATATTCATTCTTTATGAACTTGTACAATAATCAATCGTTTTTGCTAAGTTGTAATTCACATCAATGAATTTCAGAGGATTGAAATATAAACAAATGTTCTCTAACCACAGTAGAATCCATAACAAAGAGTTAACTAGGCTTATATAAGTTGAAGTTGAGAAGAATTTCTAAATAACTCATGAACAAAAGAAGAAATTACACATAAATTAAAACATACTTACCAATGATAATGAAAATATATAAAAATTGTACTTAAAGAAGAATAGATAAGTTTAATTTGGCTTTTATGTATTTTAAGAAAAAGGCAGAAAATCGGTTATCAAAGCTTTCATCTCAAGAAACTTTTTAAAAAAGTAATAAACCCAAAGTAGGAGGAAAGAAGTAATGAAGAATAAAAGTTCAAATGAACTGAAAAAATTGTACACTAGAAGAAAATTAACAAGATCAGAAGTTGGGGTTTTAAAAAAGACTAATATAACTGGTAAGTTTCTAGCAAGGCTACTAGAAGGAAAAAAAGAGAGGTTATATATTATCCATATCTGTAATGAAGAAGTGATAAACCCCATAGATTCCACAAACATTAAAAATCCTAAGAGAAGGTATGAATAACTTCACACCTGTAAATTTAAAATTTTATATGAAATGGGCAAATTCTTTGAAAAATACCACTTATAAAAACTAAAAAGGAAGAAAACTTCTAAATATTCTGATGTCTACTAAAGAAATTGACTTTCTGGTTTAAACTCTTCCCCTTATAGCCCATTTTTTTTTTTTTAACTCTTTTACACAGTTGCAGTCTACCCCCTGAAATAGGGAAGGTAGGGGGTATGGATCGTAATTCTATTAGGATGGTCAGTTTGGTGGTGAGATGAGTCCCCTGTCTTCTTGTTCTGTCTGTTTTATGTTTCCTCATATAGTAAAGTAGGGACAGTATTGTAACTGACACAGTTCTCAGGAGGGTTAAATATCTTAATGTGTCTAATACAGAGGCAAGCATTTATTAATTACATTCTTAAGGAGTGTTGACTACTGTTTTGTTTTGTTTTGTTTTTCCAAAAACCTTTGGTGGTAAACAGGCTAATATTTATGTCTCCCAAACAATAACAACGACCTACAGTGGTTCACCACTAACTGATGCAGTCTAAAATCTTATACCTACTTTTCAGCTTTTCCCTGTTGATGATTCCAACAAGCTTTAAATATTCTGTTGCTTTTTTGAAAGAAATTCAGTTCAGTCACTCAGTCATGTCCAACTCTTTGCGACCCCATGAATTGTAGCATGTTAGGCCTCCCAAAGTTCACTCAGATTCACGTCCATCGAGTGGCAAACCACTTCAGTATTCTTGCCTTGAGAACCCCATGAACAGTATGAAAAGGCAAAATGATAGGATACTGAAAGAGGAACTCCCCAGGTCAGTAAGTGCCCAATATGCTACTGGAGATCAGTAGAGAAATGAGTCCAGAAAGAATGAAGGGATGGAGCCAAAGCAAAAACAATACCCAGCTGTGGATGTGACTGGTAATAAAAGCAAGGTCCAATTCTGTAAAGAGCAATATTGCATAGGAACCTGGAATGTCAGGTCCATGAATCAAGGCAAATTGGAAGTGGTCAAACAAGAGATGGCAAGGGTGAACGTCGACATTCTAGGAATCAGTGAACTAAAATAGACTGGAATGGGTGAATTTAACTCGATGACCATTATATCTACTATTGCGGGCAAGAAACCCTCAGAAGAAATGGAGTAGCCGTCATGGTCAACAAGAGAGTCCGAAATGCAGTACTTGGATGCAATCTCAAAAATGACAGAATGATCTCTGTTCATTTCCAATGCAAACCATTCATTATCACGGTAATCCAAGTATATGCCCCAACCAGTAATGCTGAAGAAGCTGAAGTTGAACGGTTCTATGAAGACCGACAAGACCTTTTAGAACTAACACCCAAAAAAGATGTCCTTTTCATTATAGGGGACTGGAATGCAAAAGTAGGAAGTGAAGAAACACCTGGAGTAACAGGCAAATTTGGCCTTGGAATGTGGAATGAAGCAGGGCAAAGACTAATAGAGTTTTGCCAAGAAAATGCACTGGTCATAGCAAACACCCTCTTCCAACAACACAAGAGAAGACTCTACACATGGACATCACCAGATGGTCAACACCGAAATAAGACTGATTATATTCTTTGCAGCCAAAGATGGAGAAGCTCTATACAGTCAACAAAGACAAGACCGGGAGCTGACTGTGGCTCAGATCATGAACTCCTGATTGCCAAATTCAGACTTAAATTGAAGAAAGTGGGCAACACCACTAGACCATTCAGGTATGACCTAAATCAAATCCCTTATGATTATACAGTGGAAGTGAGAAATAGATTTAAGGGTCTAGATCTGATAGATAGAGTGCCTGATGAACTATGGAATGAGGTTCGTGACATTGTACAGGAGATAGGGATCAAGACCATCCCCATGGAAAAGAAATGCAAAAAAGCAAAATGGCTGTCTGAGGAGGCCTTACAAATAGCTGTGAAAAGAAGAGAAGCGAAAAGCAAAGGAGAAAAGGAAAGATATAAGCATCTGAATGCAGAGTTCCAAAGAATAGCAAGAAGAGATAAGAAAGCCTTCTTCAGCGATCAATGCAAAGAAATACAGGAAAAGAACAGAATGGAAAAGACTAGAGATCTCTTCAAGAAAATTAGAGATATCAAGGGAACATTTCATGTAAAGATGGGCTCGATAAAGGACAGAAATGGTCTGGACCTAACAGAAGCAGAAGATATTAAGAAGAGGTGGGTGGCAAGAATACATAGAGGAACTGTACAAGAAGATCTTCACGACCTGGATAATCAGCATGGTGTGATCACTCATCTAGAGCCAGACATCCTGGAATGTGGAGTCTAGTGGGCCTTAGAAAGCATCACTACAAACAAAGTTAGTGGAGGTGATGGAATTCCAGTTGAGCTATTTCAAATCCTGGAAGATGATGCTGTGAAAGTGCTGCACTCAATATGCCAGCAAATGTGGAAAACTCAGCAGTGGCCACAGGACTGGAAAAAGGTCAGTTTTCAGTTTTCATTCCAATCCCAAAGAAAGGCAACGCCAAAGAATGCTCAAACTACTGCACAATTGCACTCATCTCACACGCTAGTAAAGTAATGCTCAAAATTCTCCAAGCCAGGCTTCAGCAATATGTGAACCGTGAACTTCAAGCTGGTTTTTGAAAAGGCAGAGGAACCAGAGATCAAATTGCCAACATCCGCTGGATCATGGGAAAAGCAAGAGAATTTCAGAAAAACATCTACTTCTGCTTTATTGACTATGCCAAAGCTTTTGACTGTGTGGATCAAAATATACTGTGGAAAATTCTGAGAGAGATGGGAATACCAGACCATCTGACCTGCCTCTTGAGAAATCTGTATGCAGGTCAGGAAGCAACAGTTAGAACTGGACATGGAACAGACTGATTCCAAACAGGAAAAGGAGTACATCAAGGTTGTATATGGTCACCCTGCTTATTTAACTTCTATGCAGAGTACATCATGAGAAACACTGGACTGGAAGAAGCACAAGCTGGAATCAAGGTTGCCGGGAGAATTATCAATAGCCTCAGCTATGCAGATGACACCACCCTTATGGCAGAAAGTGAAGAGGAACTCAAAAGCTTCTTGATGAAAGTGAAAAAGTTGGCTTAAAGCTCAACATTCAGAAAACGAAGATCATGGCATCTGGTCCCATCACTTCATGGCAAATAGATGGGGAAACAGTGGAAGCAATGTCAGACTTTATTTTTGGGGGCTCCAAAATCACTGCAGATGGGGACTGCAGCCATGAAATTAAAAGAGGCTTACTCCTTGGAAGAAAAGTAATGACCAACCTAGATTGCATATTCAAAAGCAGAGACATTACTTTGCCAACAAAGGTCTGTCTAGCCAAGGCTATGGTTTTTCCAGTGGTCATGTATGGATGTGAGAGTTGGACTGTGAGGAAAGCTGAGTGCTGAAGAATTGATGCTTTTGAACTGTGGTGTTGGAGAAGACTCTTGAGAGTCCCTTGGACTACAAGGAGATCCAACCAGTCCATTCTGAAGGAGATTAGCCCTGGGATTTCTTTGGAGGAAATGATGCTTAAAGTTGAAGCTCCAGTACTTTGGCCACCTCATGCGAAGAGTTGACTCACTGGAAAAGACTCTGATGCTGGGAGGGATTGGGGGCAGGAGGAGAAAGGGACAACAGAGGATAAGATGGCTGGATTGCATCACTGACTCGATGGACGTGAGTCTGAGTGAACTCCAGGAGATGGTGATGGACAGGGAGGCCTGGTGTCCTGCAATTCATGTTGTTGCATGACTGAGCGACTGAACTGAACTGAACAACTATGACAGGGCTTCCCTGGTGGCTCAGACAATAAAGAATCTGCTTGCAATGCAGAACACCCAGGTTCTATCCCTGGGTCAGGAAGGTCCCATTGAGAATACAAAATCAAACCCAGGACGTTGATATTGGTATCATACTGTTATCAGACTACTCTTCCTTCATAAAGATATTTTTTCTTTTATAAAATTATGGACTCAACTCCTAAAAGGAGTCTCCTTTTATTTAGTAGAGTAGATAAAGCTGGTCACAGGTCTTAGGTAATGATGGGCTTCCCTCCTTATTTTTCATGTGAAACTATATGGCCTTACCTAAGGCTACTCTTAATGTATCTTATTTAACAAATCACTTTTTAGACCTTAATTTTTGATAAAACAAAAGAACAGAGAGGAAGGTACATACTGCTGCTGCTGCTGCATTGCTTCAGTCGTGTCCGACTCTGTGCGACCCCAGAGACGGCAGCCCACGAGGCTCCCCCGTCCCTGGGATTCTCCAGGCAAGAACACTGGAGTGGGGTGCCATTTCCTTCTCCAATGCATGATAGTGAAAAGTGAAAGTAAAGTCACTCAGTTGTGTCCAACTAGTAGCGACCCCATGGACTGCAGCCTACCAGACTCCTCCGTCCATGGGATTTTCCAGGCAAGAGTACTGGAGTGGGGTGCCATTGTCTTCTCCAAAGGTACATACTAGATTTTAAAAAAACTTAGCTGAAGAGCAGAAGCCCACGAGGCTCCCCCGTCCCTGGGATTCTCCAGGCAAGAACACTGGAGTGGGGTGCCATTTCCTTCTCCAATGCATGATAGTGAAAAGTGAAAGTAAAGTCACTCAGTTGTGTCCAACTAGTAGCGACCCCATGGACTGCAGCCTACCAGACTCCTCCGTCCATGGGATTTTCCAGGCAAGAGTACTGGAGTGGGGTGCCATTGTCTTCTCCAAAGGTACATACTAGATTTTAAAAAAACTTAGCTGAAGAGCAGACACTTACTGAGCCTGACTGTGTATATCCTAAGGACAACACCAGACAAAGGGACAAAGTGATGCAAAGACACAATCCTTTCCTCAAAAGGTTTATAAGCTAGAAGCAGGCATCTGAAATGAAGATGCAAGTAAGAAAAAGGACTCAAAAACACTTCTTACTGAGACCTGGGAACAAATGGTTGCTGTGTACATCAGGAAACAGAAACACATTTTGGCCTAAATTCAGAAGTTCATTCTGGTGAAGAAAAAAATCATCATCATTGTTTAAAGTTGGACAGAGCTGGGTAATCCTAGGATGGAACGAAGAAAATAAAACAGCTGATTTCAAGCAAATAGCACACAGTGGGACCCATCTGGGTTTAACCAGGGGCCACACTCTAAAAAACCTTCTACCACAATATCACCTTCAAGCCACACGAACAATCTTCCTCCTACAAGAGCTGTTCCCTCCATCCGTGTCACAGCATTCTCCTAGCCAGTTTCTTACCCACCTCCACCATTCATATCTAGACTCTGGATATTTCTCATAGCCACCTGTGCTCCTCTCTCCTCACTAGCCCAACTCAGAGCCTCATTCCCCTTCTTTTTAAAAAGTAAAATAAAATAAACGCATCATGTTTAGCTTCCCTGATCTGAGGTTTCTGTTAGTTTCTCAAGGCTACTGTAGCCAGTTATCACAACTCTGGTGGCTTCAAATTAGGAAAACAGTGTGAAGGTTTCTCAGAGATAAACACCAGGGCCTCCCCTGGTGGCCCAGCGGCTGAGCAGCCACTTGCAATGCAAGCGACGTGCCCTCGGTCCCGGTCGGGAACAAGGACCCCACACGCTTCAGGGCCACTAAGCCCGGGCACCACCACAAAGAGCCTGAGCGCCACAGTGAAGACCCAGCACAGCCGGAAATCACATTGTTAAAAAAATTAAAACTAGAACTACCACATGATACAGCAATTCCGCTTCTGGGTATGTACCTGAAAGAAACAAAATCAGCATTGTATATTCACTGTCACATTACTCACAATAGCCAAAACACAGAAACGCAAGTATCCACCAAGGATGACCGGATAAAGAAAACACAGTAAACACTTACCCTGGAATCCTGCTCAGCCCTAAGAAGGAAATCCTGCCATCTGCGGCAGCACAGGTGAACCCGAAGGGCATTAGGCTACGTGAAAGCAGCCATGGCGAGAAAGACACTTTCTGGTAGAATCCTTAGGGTTTTCTCTGTGTGTATACAACCATATCATCTGCAAAGACAATCTAACTTCTTCCTTTCTGATGTGGATGCCTTTTATTTATTTTCTTGCCAGATTACTCTGGTTAGAATGCCCAGTACTATGTTGACTAGGAGTCAAGAGTGGGGACTCTTATCTCATTCCTGATCTTAGAGAAAAAGCTTTCAATCTTTCACCAATGAGTATGATGTTAGCTGTAGGCTCACGACATATGGCCTTTATTCTGTTAAGGTATATTCCCTCTACGGCTTCCCTGGTGGCGCAGAGCTAAAGAACCTGCCTGGAATGCAGGAGACATGGGAGATAATTCATGGCTCAGGAAGATGCCCTGGAGGAGGAAACGGCAACCCATTCCAGTATTCTTGCCTGGAAAATCCCATGGACAGAGGAGCCCGGCAGGCTACAGTCCATGGGGTCGCAGACTCAGACACAACTTAGTGGCTGAACAACATATTCCCTCGATATACAATTTGTTGAAAATTTTTTATCATGAAAGGATGTATTTTTTGACATTCTTTTCTACATCTCTTATCTGATTCTTATTTTCCATTTTATCTTAATAGAATTATTAATAAACTCTTGATTTGCCTGTGTTCAACTATCCTTGTATTCTAGGGATAAGCCCCCTTGATCGTGCTGTATGAACCCTATAATGTGCTGTTAAATTCAGTTTGCAAGCACTTTGTCAAGAATATCTGCACCTATATTGATCACCCATATTCATCTGTAGTTTTCTTGTAATGTTTTTATTTGACTTTTTAATCAGGACAATGCTGGCTTCGTAAAATGACTTTGGAAGTGTTCCCTCTGCCTCCATTTCTTGAAACAGTTTGGGAGGTTCTGGTTTACTGACTTAATCTCCTCTCTCATTATTGGTCTATTCAGATTTTTGATTTCTGATTCAGTCTTGATATGGTGTATGTTTCTAAGAATTTATCAGTNAACTTAGTGGCTGAACAACATATTCCCTCGATATACAATTTGTTGAAAATTTTTTATCATGAAAGGATGTATTTTTTGACATTCTTTTCTACATCTCTTATCTGATTCTTATTTTCCATTTTATCTTAATAGAATTATTAATAAACTCTTGATTTGCCTGTGTTCAACTATCCTTGTATTCTAGGGATAAGCCCCCTTGATCGTGCTGTATGAACCCTATAATGCGCTGTTAAATTCAGTTTGCAAGTACTTTGTCAAGAATTTTCGCACCTATATCGATCACCCATATTCATCTGTAGTTTTCTTGTAATGTTTTTATTTGACTTTTTAATCAGGACAATGCTGGCTTCGTAAAATGACTTTGGAAGTGTTCCCTCCGCCTCCATTTCTTGAAACAGTTTGGGAGGTTCTGGTTTACTGACTTAATCTCCTCTCTCATTATTGGTCTATTCAGATTTTTGATTTCTGATTCAGTCTTGATATGGTGTATGTTTCTAAGAATTTATCAGTTTATCCTAATGTTATTCAACTTGCTGGTGTATAGCTGTTGACAGTGATCTCTTAGGAATCGATTTCTGTGGTGTCAGCTGTCATTTCTCCTCTTTCACTTCCAATTTACTTGATTTCTCTGCTTTTATTTCTAGCTAGAGTTCTGTCAACATTGTCACCCTTTGGTGGTATCATGTTTCCTTGATTTTTCATGTCCCTTGAAGTCTGCTTTGCAGTCCTCCCATCTGAAGTAATATTCACCTTCTCCTGTCTTTATTAACTGGTTCAGGACAGAAGTATCTTCTATCAGCCCTGCCAGTGACTCTGAGGCTTTCTGACTTCCTCTGATTGCATCCACACTTCTTGCTCCCTCTTGTGGCAGAGCCCTCAGGCTTAGATGCCTTCTCTTGATCAGCGGTGCAGCTGGCCATGTAGTGCTGTCTTCCTCCTTCTCCTCTCTCATTATTGGTCTATTCAGATTTTTGATTTCTGATTCAGTCTTGATATGGTGTATGTTTCTAAGAATTTATCAGTTTATCCTAATGTTATTCAACTTGCTGGTGTATAGCTGTTGACAGTGATCTCTTAGGAACCGATTTCTGTGGTGTCAGCTGTCATTTCTCCTCTTTCACTTCCAATTTACTTGATTTCTCTGCTTTTATTTCTAGCTAGAGTTCTGTCAACATTGTCACCCTTTGGTGGTATCATGTTTCCTTGATTTTTCATGTCCCTTGAAGTCTGCTTTGCAGTCCTCCCATCTGAAGTAATATTCACCTTCTCCTGTCTTTATTAACTGGTTCAGGACAGAAGTATCTTCTATCAGCCCTGCCAGTGACTCTGAGGCTTTCTGACTTCCTCTGATTGCATCCACACTTCTTGCTCCCTCTTGTGGCAGAGCCCTCAGGCTTAGATGCCTTCTCTTGATCAGCGGTGCAGCTGGCCATGTAGTGCTGTCTTCCTCCTGTTTTGCCAAATGTGGCACTAAAGCTCAAGTTTGCAGTTTCTCCCTAGCCAGTAG
>SJXQ01001006.1:1433-80123 GCA_006408695.1 Aepyceros melampus
ATACACACACACATATATATGTATATATGTACACTATGGAATATTACTGTCATGAAAAAGAATGAAATAATGCCATTTGCAGCAACATACATTGACCTAGAGAATGTCATACTAAGTGAAGTAAGTCAGACAGAGGGTAAACATTATATGACATCACTTATATATGGAATCTAAAAGGAAAGGCTACAAATGAACTTACTTACAAGACAGAAAGACACTCACAGACTTAGAAAATGAACTTATGGTTGTCAAGAGGAAGGGAGAATTAGGGAGTTTGGGATAGTCATATATACACTGTTATATTTAAAATCAATAACTAACCAGCTCCTACTGTATAGCACATAGAACTGTGCATAATGTTATGTGGCAACCTGGAGGGGACGGGATTTGGGGGAGAATGGCGATATACATATACATATATATATGAATGGCTGAGTCCCTTCACTGTTCATCTGAAACTATCAAAACATTAGTAATTGGCTATATCCCAATACAAAATAAAAAGTTCAAAAAATTATTGACTCTGCTTATTGATAATAAGTTGATTGATACAGTCTTTATTTATTGAGAATCTACTCTTTCCAATTTGGGCCTAGGGACAAAGTGATTACTCCTGTTTTCAGAAAGCTTCCAGTGGGTAAAGCTAACAGCTGAATTAAATGATAGATTATAGATGGACAGATAGCTAGACAAACCATTGTCCATGTCATGATATCAATATATCAAAAGTTGAGTGGGCTTTTTTTTTGTCTATTTAAGGGGATGATTGAAAGTCTTTCTACCCCATGAGTTTATTTTTCTTTGAATCCTCTTTCTTTGGAAACACTTTTACTTCAAGCCTCAAATTTAATCATTTTCATTTTATTGACTATTCAACTTGCACTCTCTACTGCATTTGGGTCACATTATCATTCCACTTACCTTTACCACACTAATTCTCAGTTTATTCATAAATATTTGTCTTGCTTTCTTTGAGAAGGCACACCTAGTGGTGAAATATAATGCAGACAACCATATGAAACAGACTAAAATGGTATGTTCATAAAGTCTTCTCTCCATTTAAAGTTACCTATAATTGAAACTCACCCATTGCTAATCCCAGCCTCATTGTTACCAAAATATGGATGAAATCATTCATGTTTCAAAGGGAAGAGTGAGTATTTTCTTACTTTTAGAATCTTTATAGAGATTCTTATGGGAGAAAAAAGCTGATAAATTAATTAAGACTCTAATTGGATAAAAGCATCATTCATAAAGTTCATATTTAAATATTTATTTTAATGATTTTAATATTAATAGCCAAAGTATCCCAATGGAAGAGCATAGTCTTAGATACACTGTATTCAGAAATATATCTTCTCCATCATAACCATCATTTAATAAGCCTTAGCAATTTGTATATGCTCCATACCATGCTTTCAACTGAGGAAGTAACTTTAAAATAATATTCCAAAGACTATAATATGTACTCTCAAGTGGAGATGATTTACAAGATTAGTTTTGAAAGATTGTTGAAGGAGTGACATCATGAAGATGGTGACATGAGTCATTCCCTATACAGTCTTTCTCACAAGAATACCATTTAATAACTATCCATAGATAAGTCACCACTATGAAAATCCAAGAACCTGAGAGTGAGGCTGAAGCCATCCCTGGATCACAGAAACCTTTAGGAGGCCAAGAGGAGTAGCTTCAGTCTGACCACATTATCTTCCCCTAGGCTGTCATACTACCACCTGGCCCTATGATTTCTCTGCTGGGTAAAAGAGCCCAAGATGACCATCAGACTCCCACAGCATTGTATAATGCTTCCTGGGAAGTCTACTCAGGTCTCATTTTATGGGGATCACTGTGAGAATCTGTGTGGATTGACAACTGGGAATTATAGAAATGAAGGAGTGTGGGGCTAGCAGCAATGAGGAAACAGACTTTGGAAGACCACATTCTTATGTAGTAGCAATCAAGAAGTGATATCAGCCAGCAGCTCTGCCACCTGTAGAGACAGGCTGCTAATCCTGTTTGGCCATGGAACTCTGTTGGCAATTCTGTATAAGTGGGTGCCCAGTCAATGACCCAGACCAGCTGTGGAGCCCATTCTACAGCTCCTAGCTATAGGGGCAGAAAAAAAATGCTGAAATATATTCCTCAGCTCTGCATAAGCAGACTGTATGACCAGAGAACCTAGGGAGACTTGGAGCCAATCCTACAGCCCAACTTTAGAAGTTCAATGCAGTAGTCCTACTCAACTGTTAAGTATAACCTCTTGCCCCACTTAAATGACTTCCCTGGTGGCTCAGATGGTAACACATCTGCCTACAATGTAGAAGACCCTGGTTCAATCCCTGGGTTGGGAAGATCTCCTGGAGAAGGAAATGGCAACCCATTCCAGTATTCTTGCCTGGAAAATCCCATGGATGGAGGAGCCTGGTAGGCTACAGTCCATGGGGTTACAAAGAATCAGACACGACTGAGCGACTTCACTTTAAACAGTGACACTGGAAAGTCTCAGATCCCAATCTAGAGTACTAAACAGCTGTGAAGCCCAATCTATAGTATCATCATAGAGAAGAGCCCAGACTATGAACCTTCCCAATTGTTGAACACAGCCTGCAGCTTCACACAGGCAGAGACTAAAGCCAGTGACCATGCTCAACCATGGGGCAGAGTATTTAGCCCCACACAACTGCAAGATAGAGCTGGAGGCCCCTCTAAACCAGAGAGTCTAGCCAGAAACCTTGCCCAACAGCAGGGCATAGATAGTGGCTTATCTGAATATATATCCAAACCTGTGGCCCCACTAATGTTTGAGTAACAGCCCTCAGTGCCACATAATCACAGAGTACAGCCTGAGGCCTTATATGACTAAAAAATAATGGCTGGATTCCTGCCTAAATATGAAATCCAATCAACAACATCACTTAGACTAACAGCACAATGTAGAACCACACCCAACTTGGAGCATTTAAATATCACAGCCTAGAGGCCACTTGCAGAGTCCAATCACTGGCAACATATTTCCAGGGAACACAGACTGTAATCCTACTTGACTAGAGGTAATTACAGAGCTCAGATAATACCCTGGAAGAACATAATCCATAGTGAGCAGCACTGATGAACCCGGACCTCATCTAGCAGCCCATCATGAATATAGAGCCCAGGTGCAGATACACCCAAGTGCGGAGCCCAGTCAGCATGCACCCCTGATATTAAAGTGTGGGCAGTGATTGTTTCCCAGTTACAAACCCTAGATGTTTGTTTGTTTTTTTTTTTCTCCTTGAACACTACAAACTGAATTGTTCAGTACACTGACATGAGCTGATCAGTGAAAATGTTTTTTCTGCCAAAGTAAAATTCTAAAACCTATTAGAAGAAATCACCTAATGAAATGTGTATTTTTTAAATTAATTTTTATTTTTTTAGTTTGTTTTGCTTTACAATACTGTATTCATTTTGTTACACATCGACATGGATCAGCCACGAGTGTACATGAACTCCCAATCCCGACTCCCACCTCCCCCCTCCCGCCCCACACCCTCTCTCTGGCTTGTCCCCGTGCATCAGTCCCAAGCATCCTGCATCCTGCATCAAACCTGGACTGGCGATTCGTTTCATTCACGATATCGCACATGTTACACTGCCACTCTGCCAACCCATCCCACCCTCTCCGTCTCCTATAGAGTCCAAAAGGCCGTTCTATACATCTGTGTCTCTTTTGCTGTCTTGCGTACAGGTTTATCATTACCATCATTCTAAATTCCATATATATGTGTAAGTATACTGTATTGGTGTTTTTCTTTCTGGCTTACTTCACTCTGTATAATAGGCTCCAGTTTCATCCACCTCATTAGAACTGACTCAAATGTATTCTTTTTAATGGCTGAGTAATACTCCATTGTGTATATGTACCACAGCTTTCTTATCCCTTCATCTGCTGATGGGCATCTAGGTTGCTTCCATGTCCTGGCTATTATAAACAGTGCTATATATATGTGTGAGTATACTGTATTGGTGTTTTTCTTTCTGGCTTACTTCACTCTGTATAATCGGCTCCAGCGTCATCCACCTCATTAGAACTGATTCAAATGTATTCTTTTTAATAGCTGAGTAATACTCCATTGTGTATATGTACCACAGCTTTCTTATCCATTCATCTGCTGATGGGCATCTAGGTTGCTTCCATGTCCTGGCTATTATAAACAGTGCCGCAATGAACATTGGGGTACATGTGTCTCTTTCAATTCTGGTTTCCTTTACTTCTCTTCTTTTTGCAACCAGAATTCAGCTCTCCCAACAATTTTTGACCATTGGAAATCAGATCACAGGACATCCAGAGGTTTTGGTCCCAAATAATCTTCACAAAAATAAATGTATAACTGTTGAGACGGTCAGACCTTATCAATGAAGATCTTTCATCTTGTGCCATTTCACATAATGGTAAAAGACTAGATCCTTCCCCCTAAGATCAGGAATTAGACAAAAATGGCCTCTTTCACAACTTCTAGAACATTCAAGATTATAATAGAGGTTTAAGCCCAGATGATTAGGCAAAAAATAAATAAATAAAAGACATCCGAATTGAAAATGAAGTAACTCAGCTCATCTCCCGTCTTTCCCTGAAAGGGATTTACTCACATAACTTAGAAGCAGATGCCTGGGAGTCAGGCTTCTAACTTTAGTACAGATCTTAGGCGTGGCTGCATCATCCTCGGAGACCAGGGAAACTGGCAGACCTCTCTAGCCTTCTCCCTCCATTCTGCTTTGACAATAAAACCAAGTTGCTAGTATCGCTCTGGAAAGAGCTTATACACACATAAGAAACCCAAGCTTTTGCATCTGCCACCAAGGAGACAGGCCTCCAGATTGCTTGGGTCTCATAGCCAGTGGAGCTTGTATTCACAAGTCTCACACTAGCAAACAAAGAAATGGTTCTTAATGGGCACAGAACTACCCTTTGTCTTCTTGGATATATACGCAATTATCTCAATAAATGCAGAAAACTCATTTGTAAAATTCAAATATTTTTCTGATAAAAATTCTCAATAAACTGAATATAGAGGGATCATACTCCAGTATTCTTGCCTGGAGAATCCCAGGGTCAGAGGAGCCTGTGGGCTGCTGTCCATAGGGTCGCACAGAGTCAGACATGACTGAAGTGACTTAGCATACATGCATGCACTGGCAAAGGAAATGGAAACCCACTCCAGTATTCCTGCCTGGAGAATCCCAGGGTCAGAGGAGCCTGGAGGGCTGCCATCTATGGGGTCACACGGAGTCAGACATGACTGAAGTAACTTAGCAGCAGCAGCAGAGGGATCATATGTCAGTATGATAAAAGCCTGTATAACAAGCCCACAGTTAGCATTATATTCAACAGAAAAAGGCTGAAGCTTTTTCTCTAAGATCAGGAAAAAAAAAACAAGGATGTCTACTTCCACCATTTTTATTCAACAGTAGTGGAAGTACTAGCCAGAACAATTTAAGCAAGAAAAAACAAAAGCAAATTGGAAAGGAAGATATAAAATTATCTATTTGCAGATGATATCATATTATGTATAGAAAATCCTAAAGACTCCAGAGAAAATAAAAAAACTCAATAAAATTTCAGGCTACAAAATCAATATAAAAATAAGTTTTGTTTTCTGTACACCAATAATGAACTATCAAAGAGAAAAAAAAATTTTTTAATCTTATTACTAATAGCATCAAAAAGAATCAAATATTTAGGAACAAATTTAACTAAGGAGGTAAAAGATCTATACACCGAAAACTCTAAGACTTTGATCAAAGATATTGAAGAAATCATACAAAATTGGAAAGATATTTTATATCTCTGATTGGAAGAATTAAGAGTGTTAAAATATTGATACTACCCAAAGCAATCTAGAGGATCAATGCAATCCCTATAAAAATTTTAATGACATTTTTTCATAGCAGTAGAAAAAACAATCTTAAAATTTGTTTTGGAACCACGAAAATCCCTGAATAGACAAAGTGCCTTTGGAAAAAAAAAATGCCTCCAGCATCACATTACCAATTTCAAACTATATTACAAAACTGTAGTAATCAGAACAGGATGGTACTGGCATAAAAACGAATATATAGGTTAATGGAACAGAATAGGGAATCTAAAAATAAACCTCACATATATGGTCAATTAATTTAGGAGAAAGCCAAGAAAATACAATGGAAAAAAAGATATTTTCTTCAACAAAAGATGTTTGGTAAACTGGACTGCCACATACAAATGATAAAGCAGACACCTCTCTTACATCATACTCCAAAATCAACTCAAAATAGGTAAGACCTAAAATCATAAAGCTTCTAGAAGAAAATGTTGAGATAAACTCCTTGACACCAAAAGCAAAGGTGACAAAAGGAAAAATAAGCTAATGAGACTATATGAAACTAAAAAACTTCTGCACAGCAAAGGAGACCATTAACCGATTAAAAGGCAATCTATGGAATGGAAGAAAATATCTATAAACCATATATCTGATAAATAATTGATATCCAAACTATACAAGGAAGTCATACAACCTAACAGCAAAATAAATACATAAACAAACAAACAATTTAAAAGCAGGCAAATGACCTGAATAGACATATTTGTTTTTCAAAAAACACA
This sequence comes from Aepyceros melampus, assembly GCA_006408695.1. NCBI lineage: Eukaryota > Metazoa > Chordata > Mammalia > Artiodactyla > Bovidae > Aepyceros > Aepyceros melampus. The sequence goes on from SJXQ01001006.1 coordinate 8,059, forward strand.
TACAAATGCCCAACAGGTACATACAAATGCCCAACAGGTACATGCACATGTGCTGAACACCACTAATCATCAGGGAAATGCAAATCAAAACCACAGTGAGCTATCACTTCATACCTGTCAAGGTGGCTACTATTAAAAAGATAAGAGATAACAAATGCAAGTGGGGATATGATGAAAAGGGAAACTCTGTACATTGCTGGTGGGAAAATATTGCCACTGTGGGAACAGTGCGGAGTTTCCTCAGTAAGTTAAAAATAGAATTACCATATGACCCAGTAATTCCATCCCTGGGTATACATCCAAAGGAAAAACAACATTATCTCAAAAAGCTTTACTCCAGTGTTCACTACAGCATTATTTACAATAGCCAAGGTATGAAACAACCAAACTATCCATTGACGAATGAATGGATAAGGAAAATGTGCATAGGTATACAATGGAATATAATATAGCCTTAAAAGTAGATCCTGTCACTTGCAATAACATAGATGAACCTGAAGGGCATTATACTAAGTGAAATATTGCAGAGAAAGACATAGTATCACTTACAAGTGGAAATTTAAAAAAGGAAAAAGGTCACCAAAACAAAGTAGAAAAGTTACTGAAAGATGAAGAAATAGAGGTTGGCAAAAAGTACAAACTTTGAGTTACAAGGTGAATAAAATCTGAGGTTCTAGAAAAACAAACAAACAAAAATAATCTGAGGTTCTAAAGTAAAAAATGATGCCTATGTTTAACACTATATTATACAACTGAAATTTTCTATGAGAGAATAATTTAAGTGATGTCACCAAAAAAAATGAGGTGATGGCTATGTTAATAAATTTGATGGGAGAAATCCTTTGATGAGTATATATTTATATCAAATTATCAAATAGTATATTCTAAACATCTTATAATTTTGTCAATTATAACTCAATAAAGTTGAAAAAAATTTAGAATAATAGCAATCCTTCCTTACCAAATACCGAGCAACCCTTCATCCAGTGACAAAAACAACATACGAAGCTAATTTTAGTAACAGGCAACCAAGTAAGCATCATCTCTTTTTTTCTCTCAGGTTTTGAATAAAAATTTCTCTACCTGGATAACTATCTTAATCTCCATTCTATAGTTTAATATATATTATCACTGTCCCTTACCACTCAAGAATCTCTCTGCTTCTCTTCTCACTGAGGAAGGATGAGTATAGCCTAAAGCAGGTGGAGAGCCCTAGTTACTTCCTCAAGAAACTGGTGTTCACCCATGAGGTTTAGACGTGAGGCATGGTGGGAACAGAGATGGAAGAAGCAGGATGAAACTGAACTGAAAAGAAGTAAAATGCGCTGCTGGACCGGGCTTCCCAGTAGGAGGTAGCTCTCCTGTTGTTCAGTCGCTAATTCGTGTCCAACCCCCTGCGACCCCATGGACTGCAGAACGCCAGGCTTCCCTGTCCTTCACTATCTCCCAGAGTCTGCTCAGACTCATGTCCTTCGAGTTGGTGATGCCAGCCCTCCTGCTTGAGGCCAAATCCCAGTACTCAGAGGAGTTGACAAGCTCTCAGGAAGTCAAGGATGGCATCATTACTCAAGGGAGCTCTACTGGTGGTTTGGCATAGCTACAGCAATATCTTCTGTGAACATTTTTGAGAGACAGTCAAAATGCAGTACTCATGAGAGGCCTAGTCAAAACAGTTCTCCAATTATTGGCTTCCTGTCGGTAAGTGGCCTTCAGTTTCTGGGAAGAAGGTATTGCCATGTGGGCTTAGGAAGAGCCTAGGATTCCCAGCCAAGGGGATAGAGTTCAAGGCAGAAAGAAGAGAAGCTAGAGTATGAAACCAAAAAATCAAGATAGAAGTCTCCTCATGTGGACTTTGCAGATAGAGTTAGGAGATGGAGACATTGAAAAGTACTGTAGTTCAGCAGTAAGGCTCACTCCAGACTTAGTGCGGAGAATTCTGGGTCATGTAGCAAGGGTAATGTGAAAAACATTTAATGGCTAGGAAGGAATGAGCTCTGACACTCAAAACAGATGTAGTTATAAACACACTGATCAGAGGTACTCGTGCATACCCCTTAATAGTACCCTTTCAAGGCAGAATATCTTCAGTTCAAAATAAGTAAACATTTCAATCCAAACCTAAAAAACTAAAAATGTTTCTCAGTTGGAGAGATGGCACTGCTATTAGCATTTTGGCTGGGACAATTTCTCATTATTATTATCAATTATTCTTTATCTCACAAAATGTTTATCATCCTTGGCTTTAGGAAATGCCAGTAGTCATAGCCTATTGACAATATCATCTCTTACTACCTAATGATAATATCATGTTTCTTCCCACAGTGGATGGTACAAATCTTGGTTTAGAACTGCAGCTATACAGCTCAAAAGTAAATGTCAGGTCAGGCTTAATCTAGACATTTATAAAGTCAATAGTGCATCTGTTCCCTTCAGTTTGTTCCACTGCTTCCTCCACCAGCCAGCTCTGGTCTCAGATTGGCCCCCATAGAAACAATGGCTCCAGCAGTTCCAGATTTCACATTCCCAGAACATCTTCCAGAAGGAAACAGAATCCTTACCCTAGTATTCCCATCAAAAGTCCCCAGATCCCACTGTAGTTAGACTGTTTTGGTCACATCCCATCCTGAAACAATACTGAATCCATAGAGATGCAATGCCTTTATTGGCTTAACATTGATCACATGCTGCTCTGGCAGAGGGAGGGACTGAAGTTGATTTCCCCAGGTTGAGGTGCAACCTTAAAGTGAAGATTAAAGGCTGTTGTGAAGGGGACAAGTTGAGAAATGAACACCAGGAATATCAACAAATGTACACTGTTAAGGCTGCTACTGAAAGTGTCAGTGCATGAATTGTTTGTTATCCACTAATGACAATATAAAAATATACTTATACCATAATATAAACCAACTGTATCCCTGAGTAGACTGCTGAGTTCAGCTTATGATATTTATTTCATAACACTTTCTCAATGAAATTGACATCCTGTTTCTCCTGAAAAGATACCTTGAGAAAACAGCACATCACCACTTTTGTGGTATTCCTACCAAATGCACATACGATATGAATCTAATCAGGACAAAACATCAGACAAATCCAAATTGAAGAGCATTCTACAATATAAAAGACCAAACAACCAAAAAATTGAGGAACTGTTTCAGAGTAAAGGAGAAGAAAGAGACACGACAACTGAAAGCCATGTGTGATCTAGGATTTCATCTTGCCACTGAGGACTCGTAAATTGGCAAAATTTGCATAAGGTCTGTAGATTAGGTCACAGTATTCTGTCAATGATAATTTCCTGATTTTAACTGTGTTGCGGTTATATAAGAGAATGTCTTTGTTTTTAGAAAATAAGTGCTAAAATGTTTAAAGGTAAAGAGAAATTTTTACAACTTCCTTACAAACTTGTATGTATGTGTGTATATGAGAGTGTATGTGGGAGGGGAATGGAGGGAGAAGAAGAGAGACAGAGACAAAGAGAGAGAAAGAGAGAAAATGATCAAGCAGATGTGGTAGAACATTAAGTTCAGGAAATCTTGCTTAAAGGTATAAAATTCATTGTGCTATTCTTATAATTTTTCTGTAGGCCTGAAAGTATATTTACTTAAAATTAAACTAAAATAAAATTTCAGAATCCATAAATAGCAGCAAAAATGAGGATGTTTCTATTAAAATATTCACCCAATTTGGTTAAAATACATATGCCATTTTTTGGCTACTGTCTCAAGGTTTAATTCTTATTTTTGGAATGCATGATCATAAATATGTGCATGGAAGGAGAAAATCAACTATTTAAGATATAAATGTTCTTTGTTTTTTTCAGGAAGCCAGAAAAACAGATACATAAGCACAATCCTACAGTGTGAAAAGTGAACATTTTGGGCTCATTTCATGAAATCTGAAATTTTTTTAAAAGTCTGCCCATTCTTCCAGAAAATCAACTGAAAACTCTTTAGAGATAATGTTGACCCTTTTAAGAAATCAACCCCCCCCCAAAAAAAAAAACAAAAAACACCCTGCAAATTTGCTAGAACCCTGGGCCCTACAAAAGTGGAAGAGTCTCACCCAGAGTGTATCTCCAAGGAGGCCCCATCAAATCTTTGGTCCACACTGATCACTGCCAAGATGCCCATTGGTCCATGACTTACATTGACCACCACTTCCATGCCAGGCTTCAAGTCTAAGAAATTTTGGCTAAAATTTTTCTGGGGTCCTATCACCTTGAGTAGTCATTTTTGCCAATTTACCGCCCCCCACCCCATGCTAAGGTACCGCCATTGAATGAGGCCCAAGTTCCCCCTACTTGTAGACTTACCCAGCTCTGTTAGTCTCTCTCACCGAATGATTCTTTCTTCCCCTCCGCTACAATATACCCCCCTCCAGAGGTGCTCCACTTCAGAAGACAAAAGCCAGGGAAGGCTGGGGGTAAGTTGTTTCTATTTTCAGACTTATCACAAATCTTCCCTGAGGCAAGAGTGGTCCTATCAATCTATTAATAACTGCAGGCTTGAAATAGAGGAAATATCAATAGAAGGTATAGGGGGAGAAAAGCAAATGAGACATAATTTCACATTCACAAGAGAAGAATCTCTTTTGAAGAGAAAAAAAGGAACATTTGTTTAGTAATTTTCCTAGTACAATACCCTAATTTCATAACTAGCTGGTCACTGTTATTTAGCTCTGGAATGGAACGGTACCAGCTACTGCTTTAGGTGGCTGTAGTGAGCCCTGTGGGCTTCCCTGGTAGCTCAGCTGGTACAGAATCCACCTGCAATGCAAGAGAGCCCAGTTCAATTCCTGGGTTAGGAATTCCCCTGGAGAAGGATAGGCTACCTACTCCAGTATCCTTGGGCTTCCCTGGAGGCTCAGACAGTAAAGAATCCCCCTGCAATGTGTGAGACCTGGGTTTGATTCTCCCGTAGCCTCTGCAGAGGTCACTTGCAGCTTGATGGGCAGCTGCCCTAATGGTTCTTAAGCATAGAATTTTTTGCCTGAACACTTTCTCTGGCTGCAAGAGCATGAAGCGACACTGTCCTGTTAGAGGCAATTCTGAGGTATGTTCTCCATGCAGTCCAATATGATTACTAGCAAAGGTAACTATTGACCACTTGAAAGTAGCTGTTCCAAGCAGATATGCAACTTACATGTAAAATATGCACTGGACTTCAAAAACATAGTATAAAAAAAGATACACTATCTCATTAATGTATTTATTGCTTATATATTATTATAATATTTTAGGCATATTTTGCTAAGTAAAATATAACATCAAAATTAATTTTACCTAATTTTTAAAACTTTACTTATTAGAAAATTTAAAATTACATATGTAGTTTGCATTACATTTCTGTTAGATGACATTGTATACAGTTTGTTAAAGGTTCTCCAGCAGAAATGAGCTACAATTGCCACCCTAACAACCTGATCATTTTGATTCAATATTTGCCCTTTCCTGAAAACATTAATTTGGGAATTGTGGGATTCTAAACAGATTTTTTTTGGAGGAGTTTGGTGGAGGTGAAATCATATTGAAATTTGTGTCTTTTGTTCTAGGGGTGGCAGAAAATTTGTATTTGGGAAAAGGCAGGTCTTTGGTTACATGCATTTTTATAGACTTGGGGTTTTACAAAGCAAAGGAGAAAATGAGAAGGGACATACTCAAGACATTGAGAAGGATCAATTCTTTTTTTTTTTTTATGAGTATTTGTTCTCTCTGAACAGATTATGATGGTGTAGCTGGTTTTTGCTTTCTTTTGAGACAGCTAGAGATAAAGTGGGGTGTGGGCCCTGGACCCTGAGAAGAAGGACAGGAGGGAGGGGATATCCACCTGGAGAATATGAGTCAAGCCTCAGATTATGATATCAAGTCAGAAAAGGACAGAGTTGACCTGCCAAGGAGCCCCTTTGGAAGGGCATGACTAATGGATTCCAGGAGAAATGGCACCTAATGTTTCGTCTTAGGTTTTCCTTTAGATAATCCTATTCATGTATGCATTAGTAAAGTTTTACAAAATGCCACAGCTGTGCTTTGAGTAATTAAAGATTAGGAGCCATATCTAATGTCTTTGGGGCATAACTAGAAGGGGAAGAAAATAGCAACTAGACAAAGTGCTTGTAAGATGGCAATAGCCAGTGAGCAGAAAAACCTGAAGCAGTTATTTCAAGGAAAAATGTAATCAACAATCAGCTATTAATAGTAAGAATATGCTCATGTTTATTGAGCCAGACACACCTGAACTAACATGTTCTAAGTATTTTTGTGGATTATCTCATTTTGTTCTCATGATAACCATATGACATGAGTCATATCATCACTGCTTTATGGGTAGAAAAACTGAGATACAGAGATGCTTAAGGAACTTGATCAAGATCAAACAGCTCCCAAGTGGCAAAGCCAAGGTACAAATCCTGCCAGTCACTTTTGCTTCAGGGCCAGTCTCCTTAACCACTATAATATCCTGTCTCTTTTGACAGGTTTGTGGATCAACAACCTGTTCCCTGGAGATTTTCGAAAGTCAGATGGGAACTTGATAAAAGACACTGTATGTAAGGCTGTTTGCAGAGGCTGTCATTTAGATTTTTAAAAATCAGCTTTGACAAAAGCTCTCAACTAGATAGAAAGTTTGAAAGTAGAGAACATATTTCATAAACTTCATATTCCTCATATACCTCTTATTATGACCTGTGCTTAGTAATATTTCCTATTTATTAATCAAACACATAAATATGAGAAATGTCCTTCATTTATTTTTATCCCTAAATGTCTCAATATGTTGATCACTGACTGTTAAGCCATCCAGCCAGCAATTTTCTTAGCACAGCTTTGATTGTATTATAGAATACTGATAGTATTCAAAGACAATGCTAACTAATTTTCTGATTTCAGATACACAACTTTTAAAATACTACCAAATGATATTAAATACCAACTAAATCTAAACCTAAACTCTAGGCAGTGAAACCCCCTTTATTGCTTTTTCAAGATACTGTCATTTTACTTAATCCAAGAATTACAGAACACAAGCTGCAGGGTTCAATAAGACTGTAGAGATCTTCCCTCTGCATAAGGTAGCCTGGTCATTTTCCTTCACTGAATTGTTTATTCAAATGTCCCTAAATCTCATCAAATTGCTTACTCAAAAGAAATAGAAAACAAAGATATTTCTAATTTGTGGTGCCTGAATGAAGAAGGGGATAGCTCAGCACTGCGTCCACTATTCCTTCCCGGGACCTGCTCTTTCCCTAGTGATTGCCCCATTTATTTGATATCCATTCCTAAACTTTCTGTTCCAAGAGGTTCTAGGCTTTGGAAACCAAACTGGGAAGACCAGCAGGCCTTCAACTTCCAATTCAGCCATATATCCCTCCTGAGGAATAAGCAAAGGAAACTCTCTTGTATGGGAGAAAAGAAAGGGAAATTCCCTGGGAGGAAAAAAATGATCACTATTTCAAAAGTAAGTGTGTAAGGCACCATGTTTGGCATTTTACATAGATTATTTTAGTTCATCCTCAAACAACATGGACCAAAAAAAAGTCTTTATTTTATTTTTAATGTTGTAAATGCTATTATTCATCCTCATTTTAGAGTGAAGGAATGTGAAGGCAGGTTGGGTTACTTAGTGGGTATGATAAACAAGCTTTTCAGATGACCTTCTGGCCTTCACACCATCATTCCATATCCTAGTGACTTGATTCTAACAAAAAGGAAAGACAAGATGGTGAGATGTCATCAGGATTAGATGTGCCCTCTCTGATGCTTTCCCAGTTGTTCGCTCTGATGGAAGCCAACAGTCATACTGTGAGCTGCCCAGTGGAGAGCCCACATCAGTGGCAAGGAACTAATGTCTCCATAAGGGGCAGCAAGGACCGGAGGCTGCCAATGGCCATGTGAGGAATCGTGGAAGTGCACCTTCTCTCAGTGACTCTGAGATGACTGCAGCCCCAGCCAGCACCTTGACTGCAGCCTTGTGAGGGACCCTGAACCTGGGACAAAGCTAAGCTGCACTTGAGTTCTGACTCCCAGAAAATGTGAGAGAATAAATGTAGTTTATGCATTAGCATCAGAGTAATTTGTTATGTGACAAATTATATATGTGGTAAATTTAAACTTAGACAGGCTGGCTCTGGGCATCATGGTCCAGCCAGTGTGCTCTACCGCTCCCTGGTACATGGCATCGTCCTCTCAGCCTCTCTCTCAAAGGCCAGCATTTGCAACCAAGCTCAGCACTCTCCCTCCTGCTTCCCAATGGCCCAGGTAGTGCTGAGATTCCAGAAGAGAGCACAGACCATCTATCTCCTTCTCTTGTACCAAAAGAAGAGTTCCTGTCTGCTCGCTTATACAACAAGGTCACTATCGACCCCTCCTGTTGGATTATGACTCGGAAATACCTGCTCTTGTTATCATTTCATTTATTCTCTCTGTGTCTCCACTTTGTGTTTTTTAAGTGCTTCTATGCTCCTTTTTTGCTTTCCTTTGCTATTAGACCCCATTTTTCTTTTCATCTCCACTTTCTCTTATAAATGGTTTTCTCCTGCCTCTGCTTTCTTTTACAGAAAAAACCACTATGTACTTCTGGAAACTTTAACATTTGTCTGAAAAGGACAGCTTTCTGGAAATATCGTCAGGAAAAAAAAACACAGGTGGAGGGGGTGGGCAAACCCTCTTGGGCAAACCCTCTTCTTCAGTGGGTTTCTGCTCCTCTCCACTTCCCATATCAAAACATCCCTGATGGCAGTTAAAAGCTGTTGGCCACCCCAATTAAAATGTTTTCATAGAAACTGTCAGAAATAGTTCCAAGAGCACTTTTAACTTATTACATGTGGGTTACATAAGCACAGGCAGCTTTTTAAAATGTTCAAAATATGATATGAATTGAGTCACACAACAGTCGGTCAAAGCTTTGGCTTTCCAGTGTGACTAACAGGATCATCTGAGAATCAGGCATTCTGGACAAAAACATATCTTAAAGAAAATCAATTAAAGAATATCTTTTGTTCCTGCCAAGAATTTGTACTCCCAGCTTTTCAAAATATTGCTATAATTACTTTGCATTTAGATTAACTGTTTTTAAGGATAGCTGTAACGGTACCAATCACATTACAGACTGGTTAGGGGAAGAAAAAGTAATTCTTTATTTGATTTAAACTAATCTTACCTTCCTCAAGAGTCCTCCCCACTGGGTTGTGTGGGGAAACAAAACAAAACAAAAAAACCTATTAAGACACTTCTGTAAACCCAAACAGATGGATTTAAACACCCCCATTTCTGTATTTCTCATGATAATTCAAATGGTATGCTACGGAAATAGTGCTAGAGCTCTGCAGACATTTAGCACCCCTGCCCCTCTTCACCCCTACCTCCGTAAAATGCCATAGCTTTAGCATAATGACAACCTTCACTGCCCTTGCTGCTGCTGCTGCTGCTAAGTCGCTTCAGTCGTGTCCGACTCTGCGATCTCATAGACGGGAGCCCACCAGGCTCCTCCGTCCCTGGGATTCTCCAGGCAAGAACACTGGAGTGGGTTGCCATTTCCTTCTCCATGCCCTTACATAGTACAAAATACCCCCTTGAAGGTTAGTACTTCCCACTCCCTAAAAAAAAAAAAAGCAACTTAAGTATGCTCAGGTACTTAGGTAAACCTTCCCTGGTGACTCAGACAGTAAAGAATTTGCCTGCAATGCAGGGGACCAGAGTTTGATCCTTGGGTCAGGAAGATCCCCTGGAGGAGCGCATGGCAACCCATTTCAGTATTCTTGCCTGGAGAATCCCATGGACAGAGGAGCCTGGAGGACTACAATCCATGTAGTCAAAAACAGTCAGACATGACTGAGTGACTAAAACTTTTTACTTACTTTTTTAACATACTAGACCTATCCCTCCCCCACCTCCTCTCCAAGATGGCACCTGGGCTTTACAGAAAAAGGGATTAGCAAGGATCCTCAGATCAGTACAGTGTTCCCAGGCCCTCTGGTCTCCATGGCAATGGTTATTATCAGCTGGTTGTCCTTCACTGCTTTTAAAGTCAATAGCTAGTGTCATTCATGAGTTGCTCTTGACATGTAAAGTTAACCCTGGTAAACTTAACCCTGGTAAAGTTAACCCTGACACACAATTGAATGAGAATTATTCTCAAATGTAATACTTCAAGTATGACATAGTTGCACACTTGATTTGCCCAATTGTACTCAGGTAAAAAGGAGGAGATACTCTGATGAAAAAGAAAGAAAAACTTAAAGTAAGGAGCCTCAGTAAAAATATCTCTTTCTCAATGTTTATGTATCAGTGGGAATCAAATCCCAAAGGCAGAGTTTACTATACTGAAGATTTGAAATAGCTTCAGAAGAAAAAGAAACGGCTTTTTCATATATCTATAAGAAATATAATGTTAAAACAATGCCAAAATATTGTGAATAAATTACTAAATTAATATTTCCCTCAATAATTTATTAAGTCTTCTGAAATAACTCGTATTTTGTTGGGCCTTGGATGAAGTAGTTAGCTTTGATGAAATATGTCTGCTTTTGGACAGAAAAGAGTCCTGGGAATCCTGACTTGGTACACTGGTACAGTCCAAAAGTTTCCTAAGCCATTTAACCTTGGAAGAGTGTGCCCAGACTCTTCTTTGAAATACCTGTAGTTCAGACTACTTAGTGCAATGTTTTTCACTGAGATTACATTTTGTTAATGACAGAATCACTAGCCTGTTGTCTAAAACAGAGTTTCAGGCAAACTTCAGAGAGAAGCAGAAACCTGTTTAATAATGAGACTGAATTGCAGTGGAATTTACTGTAGTACCAATAACATCAAAATGAAAGAGAGAAAAATTCTCTATTATGTATTTCATAAAAGTTTAGTCAATGTTTCCCATGAGACTATCATGGATGTGAGGGCAATGAGAAATTTCCAGGTTTTTCCTTACAATCTCTGAAATTCTTGTATGAGCTTAACCCAGGGAAGGATGAGACCTCTTCTGATCTGTCAGTTCTTCCTATGCAATACTTATAGTGCTGTGCTCAGTTGCTCAGATGTGTCCAACTCTGCAACCCCTGGACTGTAGCCCACCAGGCCCCTCTGTCCAAGGGGATTTTTTAAGCAAGAATACTGGAATAGGTTGTCATTTCCTCCTCCAGGGGGTCTTCCCAAACCAGAGATCAAACATGTGTCTCCTGCATCTCCTGTTTTGGTAGGCAAATTCTTTACCACCAAACCACCTGGGAAGCCCCAATTTTTACAATAGCAGTGAGCTAAAATTTGGAAAACTCAGCAGTGGCCACAGGACTGGAAAAGGTCAGTTTTCATTCCAATCCCAAACAAAGGCAATGCCAAAGAATGCTCAAACTACCACACAATTGCACTCATCTCACACGCTAGTAAAATGCTCAAAATTCCCCAACCCAGGCTTCAGCAATACGTGAACTGTGAACTTCCAGATGTTCAAACTGGTTTTAGAAAAGGTAGAGGAACCAGAGATCCAGTTGCCAACATCCGCTGGATCATGGAAAAAGCAAGGGAGTTCCAGAAAAACATCTATTTCTGCTTTGTTGACTATGCCAAAGCCTTTGACTGTGTGGATCACAATAAACTGTGGAAAATTCTGAAAGAGATGGGAATACCAGACCACCTGACCTGCCTCTTAGAAACCTATATGCAGGTCAGGAGGCAACAGTTAGAACTGGACATGGAACAACAGACTGGTTCCAAATAGGAAAAGGAGTATGTCAAGGCTGTATATTGTCACCTTGCTTATTTAACTTCTATGCAGAGTACATCATGAGAAACGCTGGACTGGAAGAAACACAAGCTGGAATCAAGATTGCCGGGAGAAATATCAATAACCTCAGACATGCAGATAACATCATCCTTATGGCAGAAAGTGAAGAGGAACTAAAGAGCCTCTTGATGAAAGTGAAAGTGGAGAGTGAAAAAGTTGGCCTAAAGCTCAACATTCAGAAAACAAAGATCATGGCATCTGGTCCCATCACTTCATGGGAAATAGATGGAGAAACAGCGGAAACAGTGTCAGACTTTATTTTTGGGGGCTCCAAAATCACTGCAGATGGTGACTGCAGCCATGAAATTAAAAGACGCTTACTCCTGGGAAGAAAAGTTATGACCAACCTAGATAGTATATTCAAAAGCAGAGACATTACTTTGCCAACAAAGGTCCGTCTAGTCAAGGCTATGGTTTTTCCTGTGGTCATGTATAGATGTGATAGTTGGACTGTGAAGATGGCTGAGCGCCAAAGAATTGATGCTTTTGAACTGTGGTGTTGGAGAAGACTCTAGAGAGTCCCTTGGACTGCAAGGAGATCCAACCAGTCCATTCTGAAGGAGATCAGCCCTGGGATTTCTTTGGAGGGAATGATGCTAAAGCTGAAGCTCCAGTACTTTGGCCACCTCATGCGAAGAGTTGCCTCATTGGAAAAGACTCTGATGCTGGGAGGGATTGGGGGCAGGAGGAGAAGGGGAAGACAGAGGATGAGATGGCTGGATGGCATCATTGACTCGATGGACGGGAGTCTGAGTGAACTTCGGGAGTTGGTGATGGACAGGGAGGCCTGGCATGCTGCCATTCATGGGGTCGCAAAGAGTTGGACACAACTGAGTGACTGAACTGAACTGAATTAAATGCAGAACACACCAAACAAGCTTAATTATTCTAGCATTAGTACTTAATGTAGCAGATATAAGATTGCATCTTTAAGATGTTCAGATCCCTCTTCAAGAAAGGACTCGTCGCCTCTAGCTATTAACTCCTTCAGGTTTGGCCTCAGCTTTTGAGCTCAGGTCATGCCCTTCTTTGGGTGGCCTCAGCCAATGACCAAGCAAAATGTGCTGTAAAGGCCTAGACTTTCACCCAATGCAACACTCTTGTAAGAGCTAATCTTCACTTTGGACCTTACTGTTGGGCTTTCAGAGACTTTGTCAGATCTGTATTGTGATCTGTTGACTCTTCTGCTCAGTCTTTTTTCCTGTCCTCTCTTTTCACAAGTGTTACTCCCCCAACACACCTTTTATTCTCCTTTCCACTTCTTAGAGGACCCAATTGGCACATTAGTAGCAGGAAGGACCCAAAAAAGCAAATGGTAAGTTGAGAATTTGAAACCAGACCCCTCACTTCCTGACTGGCAAAAAAAAAAAAAAATAGTCCATTCCAGGTGGTATATGGGGAACAGTTAGTACTTGGCACAATCTGGCAGGGTGAGAGCTAAAGCTTTTCACTGGTAGAGAGCACTGGAATATAATATTAGATGGCGAGAGTTTGTGGACTTTGGGACATCCTCTTGAAATATAGAATTAAACACTCTCTATTCTGAATGGGTGAAGCAAATGTGCTGCTAGGATGACTCCCAGACAGCTGGAGAAAGTAATGGCTCATGGCAAGGAAAGGAAATGCCTGACCTGCCGGAGCTGACTCTGGAGAAAAGACATAAAAAACTCAGGGAAGTGGAAATGCTGGAGTGAATATATTATGTGAGGCCAGAAAACCCGCCAGAAAATTATTTTGCACAGGAGGACCCAGAGGACACATCAATCCAAAATGCCAACAGGACTGTCCTAGTAAAAGAGACACCAGCATCACAAAGAAAGACATCCGAAGCTGACTTCTATTTACAATGCAGGGTTGCCTATAAGGAGAGCCTTCCATGGAACTTGGTTAATTAGTAGCAGTGAGGATATGGGGCCCTGAAGCAGCAGAGGATGAGCAACACTTAACCCTCAGAAGCTAGGAAGTCACAATTATAGTGACAAGAATGTGAAGGCAGCAGCCAAGAGGGAATTGTGAATACGGTTAATAGAATATGGTGATAGTAAGGGCAACATGGGGGCTTCCCTGGTGACTCAGTGGTAAAGAATCTGGCTGCAATGCAGGAGACATGGGTTTGAGATGGGGTTCAATTTCTGGGTTGGAAAGATCCCCTAGAGAAGGAAATGGCAACCCAGTCCAGTATTCTTGCCTGGGAAATCCCATGGATAGAGGAGCCTGGTGGGCTACAGTCCAGGGAGTCAAAACAGTTAGACAAGATTTAGCAACAAGATGACCACCACGAGGGGCAAAATATTTGGCCAGCCAATGCGAGTGCTGCTCACATACATGATTAAAAGAAGGAATGGATGAGCAGGAGGCTGAGGGTGGTTGTCACACTTTCTTGCCAAAATCCTGTACCTGTACCAGTTTTCAAACCACTGGCTGAAGACTTAGCTGGGTCTCAGGAAGAAGCACCCTGCAATACCATATCAGGTATAATGTAGAGACTCCTTTGACCTTTTCTCAAAGGGACTCACTTGCACTTATTTGAATGACTGTACACAGGTAAAGGGAAATACCCATATATTTTGGGGACTATTAGATACAGGTGAGAGTTGACACTGATACCTGAAGATTTGAAGCAATATCATGTCTCTTCAACCTCAATTATATACTTTGGAGTAATTTTCCCATATTGTTCTTGACAGCTATCATATTTGGGGAAAGTCAAGTATAAGTGTTCGAAACTGCCTCTTCTGCCCAAGAGAGTAAACCTAAAACAATAAATCACCATGCTATTGTAGAGACTCCTTTGACCTTTTCTCAAAGGGACTCACTTGCACTTATTTGAATGACTGTACACAGGTAAAGGGAAATACCCATATATTTTGAGGACTATTAGATACAGGTGAGAGTTGACACTGATACCTGAAGATTTGAAGCAATATCATGTCTCTTCAACCTCAATTATATACTTTGGAGTAATTTCCCCATATTGTTCTTGACAGCTATCATATTTGGGGAAAGTCAAGTATAAGTGTTCGAAACTGCCTCTTCTGCCCAAGAGAGTAAACCTAAAACAATAAATCACCATGCTAGGGTATGGTGGCAATAAAAGATACAAGCACAATCGCTTCCATCACATCTCCATTTCACCTGACAATGTGGCACCTTCAGAAACCAGAAGAACTAGCAGAAAAACTATAGACTACCACAAGTTCAACCAAGGAGCAGCCCAGTTGCAACTGCCATGCCAAGCACAGTATTGCTGCTAAAGCAGGATAATTAGGTAGACTTCAGATGGTATGTGAGCTTCCCTTGTGGCTCAGCGGGTGAAGAATTCGCCTGCAATGCAGGAGACCTGGGTTCGATCTCTGGGTTGGGAAGATTCCCTGGAGAAACGGAAAGGCTACCCACTCCAGTTTTCTGGCCTGGAGAATTCCATGGACTTCACAGTTCACGGGCTCGCACAGAGACACAGTTGAGAGACTTTCACTTTCACGTGGTATGTGGCCATTGATTTGGAGACGGCCTTCTTTTCTACCTTGGTCAAGAAAGACAATTAGAGATAATTGTCCATATGAAATTGTTAATTTTTAATGTCCACATGAAATAAACTAGCAAAAGCATGCACAGACAGTGTAGCCGTATTAGCTCTCCTCTTTCATATGCAGTCCAAGGAGATCTAGGTCATCGGGAGATTCTGGATAAGTCCTTAAGATCCATTATAACAATGAAATCATGCTGATATAACAGACTGAGCGAGAGGTGGCTAGTGTGCTGGAGGTCTGTGCTATAGAGAGTAGGAAATGAACCCTATGAAGAATCAGGGCCCTGTCCTTATTTATTTATTTATTTATTTATTTATTTAAACCTCTTACTATTAGAGGTTTTAAGAGTCACTATTCTGGGGATTGCTAGAACATCCTTTTCAAAGTAAAAGACAAACTAACATCTTTTGCATCCCCTACAATAAAGAAGGGGACTTCCCTGGTGGCTCAGAGATTAAAGCATCTGCCTCCAATGCGGGAGACCTGGGTTCGATCCCTGGGTCGGGAAGATCCCCTGGAGAAGGAAATGGCAATCCACTCCAGTATTCTTGCCTGGAGAATCCCATGGATGGAGAAGCCTAGTAGGTTACAGTCCACAGGGTCACAAAGAGTCAGACACGACTGAGTGACTTCACCTTCACAATAAAGAAGGCGCAAGACCTAGGAGGCTGCTTTGGGTTCTGCAAACAATGTACTCCAGACCTCGGACTACATTCCTGGCCCATAATACCTGGTGCAACTTGGCACAAGAAAGGGCTTTGCCGCAGTTATGAGTTGTAGTTCAAGTAGCCTAAATTTGACTAAAGGAACTGGCAGATCCTATGACATTAGAATTGTCAGTTTCCAGAAAAGATGCAGTATGAGGTTTACAGGAACCTTAGGAGGAAAATCACGGTTCAGGTTTCTGGGGTTCTGGATCAAGGCTGTACAACTTTTGAAAAATAGGTCCTGGGACGCTATGCTAAAGAGGGAGTACTTGACCGTGACACCTGCACTGTGCTTAGTCACTCAGTCGTGTTCAACTTTTTGCAACCCTTGCATCTCCTGTTGTCTCCTGCATTGCAGGCAGATTCTTTACCCACTGAGCCATTGGGGAACCTCACTGAGATACTTAGTGGTACAAAGTGAAATATATCTTGCTGAACATACTATGTCATAAATTCTGGAGACCCAGTCACAATTCGTCACCAGATGAAAGTATTATATTTGGTGTACGAGGGCGCCTGTGGCCATGGCTCCCGGTTGCACCGCATGCTGCATGTCCCAGAAGCTGGTGGCCTAATAAAACACTGGAACGGCCTGCTGAGAGTGAAGTTCAAGCAGCTGCTAAGAGGCAATACTCTAGAAAGAGGAGATGCTGGCCCGCAGGATCAGTAGACCTGGATATGGCTCAGGGTCCCAAGAAGAAACAATACATGGGGCCAGAAAGCTATGGATTAAAACAGGAAGAGCCCCGTTTATCATCTTCCCAATTATCCACTAATGGACATAGTGTTTCCCATTTCTGTAGTTCTAAATTTGTGGAATTGGAAGTCCTAGTCCTCAGAGGTGGCATCCTCCTGCTAGGGGGCAGAGCAAAGGTCCCATTGAACTAAGCTTCATCTGCTGTCGGGGAACTTTGGCCTTTTTGAGTTCAGGGACAAGTAGGCAGGAAGAAGAGTCAACACCCTGGCAGAAGAAGCTAATTCTGATCAACAGCAGTAAGTAGGCTTCAATGGGGGCAAGTAAGAATATGTGTGGTACTAAGGTGACCCACTTGGGAACCTCTGCTTTGCCCAACAGTGAGTGTAAATGGACAAGAACAACAACATCTGCCTGAGAAAGGGATTGTTACCTGAGGCTCAAGTTTCTCAGTGCTTAAGGTTTTCACATTATCAGTTTAATTATTGAGACTAGCGGAGGTGGTAGATAAAAGAGAGGAAAATTTAGAATAGTGGAGAAGAGAATTAAGGAATGAATTCAGTTGTGGTTCCTGTACAGACCAACTGCAAAGATGGAAACTGCAGTTTGTCCCACATATTTCTGTCCTTGAAGTTTCTGTTCAGGAAGAAAACAGTTTTGTGAATCTACATGCAAGGGGTGGACTGTAACAAATGCAAGAAATGTGCTGCTCAGATATCTCTTCAGTAAAAGGCCTTTGGCCTGTTTACAAAGAGTGTGGTTGAATGACAGCCTCAGATTTTGAGCTGAGGTCATAGGCTTCTTGGGGAGACTCCAGCCAAAGACTAAGCAAGACTGTGCAGCAAAGGCCTGGCCATTTCTATTCCAAGGAGGGCCTCTTCATCTTTGCCCTGAGGTACCTCTATCCCATCTATTGATAGTTTTCTCCTTTTATCTTTTTTTTTTTTTAACATTCTTAATTCTATCACTGTTTGCTTCCTTGAGGACACAAAGACAAACCTAATCTTTCCCAGTTCCATCCAGCTCCCCTTGGTTCTTTCCTATTTCGATCAATAATTGTAGGGATGGTATTGTGCTTTTTTCAGATACGGATACAAATGTTTACCATTCTCCTATGCCACGTATTAGTAGAACTGAAATCTATCCACTTAAATATTTTAAGACATCAAAATGTACCTTAAACTATGTCAAATATCTTAAATATAAAAAAGGATAGATAATACTATTATATAGTAGGAATTCTCACAAATGCATCAAAGGTATCAGTCAATTAATACAATCCTTAAAACTATTCTAGAGGGTGGAGACTAGTATCATGCCAATCTAACTGATCAGGAAATGGGCACACAGTGTGAAGTAACCTGCCTAAGGGCAATCGTCCATGAGTATATCAATTGATTCATGATTTAAACATAAGCTGTTCTGCTCCTCTGTCTTCATCCATAATTATTTTACTTTTCTACTTCTTGAAAGGCTTGAGGAGTACCAGAACTCTAAAATTATAATAGTTCAGTCTTGGAGAAACCAGGCCTGGCTTATACACAGTTGAGGAACTTAAAGATACAGTTGTTTTAAGAGTGGTAAGTTTCCCCCTGCCCCCTCCCCCAAAAATGTGCAAAAAAGCAAAATAGCTGTGTTAGGAGGGCTTACAAATAGCTGTGAATAGAAGAGAAGTGAAAAGCAAAGGAGAAAAGGAAAGATATATCCATTTGAATGCAGAGTTCCAAAGAATAGCAAGGAGAGATAAGAAAGCCTTCCTCAGTGATCAGTGCAAAGAAATAGAGGAAAACAACAGAATGGGAAAGACTAGAGAATTCTTCAAGAAAATTAGAGATACCAAGGGAACATTTCATGCAAAGATGGGTTCAATAAAGGACAGATATGGTATGGATCTAACAGAAGCAGAAGATATTAAGAAGAGGTGGCAAGAATACACAGAAGAACTGTACAAAAAAAGATCTTCATGACCAAGATAATCATGATGGTGTGATCACTCACCTAGAGCCAGACATCCTGGAATGTGAAGTCAAATGGGCCTTAGAAAGGATCACTACGAACAAAGCTAGTGGAGGTGATGGAATTCCAGTTGAGCTATTTCAAATCCTGAAAGATGATGCTGTGAAACTGCTGCATTCAATATGCCAGCAAATTTGGAAAACTCAGCAGTGGCCATAGGACTGGAAAAGTTCAGTTTTCATTCCAATCCCAAACAAAGGCAATGCCAAAGAATGCTCAAACTACCACACAATTGCACTCATCTCACACGCTAGTAAAGTAATGCTCAAAATTCTCCAAGCCAGGCTTCAGCAATAGGTGAACCGTGAACTTCCAGATGTTCATGCTGGTTTTAGAAAAGGCAGAGGAACCAGAGATCCAACTGCCAACATCCGTTGGATCATGGAGAAAGCAAGAGAGTTCCAGATAAACATCTATTTCTGCTTTATTGACTATGCCAAAGCCTTTGACTGTGTGGATCACAATAAACTGTGGAAAATTCTGAAAGAGATGGGAATACCAGACCACCTGACCTGCCTCTTCAGAAATCTGTATGCAGGTCAGGAAGCAACAGTTAGAACTGGACATGGAACAACAGACTGGTTCCAAATAGGAAAAGGAGTACGTCAAGGCTGCCTATTGTCATCATGTTTATTTAACTTGTATGCAGAGTACATCATGTGAAATGCTGGGCTGGATGAAGCACAAGCTGGAATCAAGATTGCTGGGAGAAATATCAATAACCTCAGATATGCAGATGACACCACCTGTATGGCAGAAAGTGAAGAGGAACTAAAGAGCCTCTTGATGAACGTGAAAGACGAGAGTGAAAAAGTTGGCTTAAAACTCCACATTCAGAAAACTAAGATCATGGCATCCGATCCCATCACTTCATGGCAAATAGATGGGGAAACAGTGGGAAAAGTGGTTGACTTTATCTTGGGGGGCTCCAAAGTCACTGCAGATGGTGACTGCAGCCATGAAATTAAAAGACGCTTACTCCTTGGAAGAAAAGCTATGACCAACCTAGACAGCATATTAAAAAGCAGAGACATTACTTTGCCAACAAAGGTCTGTCTAGTCAAAGCTATGGTTTTTCCAGTAGTCATGTATGGATGTGAGAGTTGGACTATAAAGAAAGCTGAGTACTGAANATGACCAACCTACACAGCATGACTTTGCCAACAAAGGACCATCTAGTCAAGGCTATGGTTTTTCCAGTAGTCATGTATGGATGTGAGAGTTGGACTGTGAAGAAGGCTGAGCACAGAAGAGTTGATGCTTTTGAACTGTGGTGTTGGAGAAGACTCTTGAGACTCCTTTGGACTGCAAGGAGATCCAACCAGTCCATCCTAAAGGAGATCAGTTCTGGGTGTTCACTGGAGGGACTGATGTTGAAGCTGAAACTCCAATACTTTGGACACCTGCTGCGAAGAACTGACTCATTTGAAAAGACCCTGATGTTGGGAAAGATTGACGGTGGGAGGAGAAGGGGATGACAGAGGATGAGATGGTGGATGGCATCACCAACTCAATGGACATGAGTTTGAGTGAACTCCTGGGGTTGGAGATTGACAGGGAGGCCTGGTGTGCTGCAGTCCATGGGGTTGAAAAGAGTCTGACAGGACTGAGTGACTGAACTGAAGTTTCCAAAACAGTAACAAGTAGTTTAACATTTATGTTTTGTATCTTTTGAAAAGTCATGATTAAGAAAATGCTTCCACTGATTACCTCAGACTTCTATTTCCAAGTCAGTCAGAAAATTCTCTCTGGTGTCTCGCCAGCTGGTTGGTACCTTTACCTAAAATAGAGGCATGATCTTATCTACAGAGTTAATTTCTCCTCATTACTTCACTCTGTTGGTGGTCCAATATTTTCCTATTGATTTAGGTTTGCAATCTGGGAACCTGGTAGGCATTTAACCTTTGTTACAGTTGGTAACATTTTTGTTTTGGTTCTTGAAAGTCTAAAAAGGTGTCTGGTTTCCTTAAGATTTTCACAGAACAGTGGCTACACTAAGGTCTCCTTTGCCAACAAAGTTCCGTCTAGTCAAGGCTATGGTTTTTCCTNTGAAAAAAAAAAAAAAAAAAAAAAAAACCTGATGCTGGGAATGATTGAAGGCAGTAGGAGAAGGGGATGACAGATGAGATGGTTGGATGGCATCACCTGCTCAATGGACATGAGTTTGAGTAAACTCTGGGAGTTGGTAATGTACAGGGAGGCCTGGTTTGTTGCAGTCCATGGGGTCACAAAGAGTCAGACAACTGAACTGAATTTATACTAATATCCTTTAAAAATTCTAAATGTGATACTGGAGAATACTTGAGAATCCCTTGGACAGCAAGGAGATCAAACCAGTCATTCCTAAAGGACATCAACTATGAATATTTTTTGGAAGACTGATGCTAAAGCTGAATGAAGCTCCAATATGTTGGCCATCTGATATGAAGAACCAATTCACTCTAAAAGACTCAGATGCTGGGAAAGATTGAGGATAGGAAAAGTGGATAACACAAGATAAGATGGTTGGATGGTATCACTGACTCAAATGACATCTGTTTGAGCAAACTCGAGAGATAGTAAAGGACAGGAATCCTGGTGTGTTGCAGCCCATGGGGTCACAAAGAGTCAGACATGACAAAATGACTGAACATCTCCCTATATATTGAAGAAAGTTTGAGCCAAGTTTATTCCTTATCCTTGCTGTTCTTGTTTTAGGAAAGAATGATTTGAATATAAAATCTGGAATACCATAAACATGATTCAATAATTAGATCCAAAAAATTGCTATATGCCTTCTTGTTTAGTCTTAAAATTTATGCATTTTACTTAAAAACATGAACCTTATACAAATTATTAAATTGGTTTCTCTATCAATAGATTTTTCTAGTTATCATGTACTGATAATTTAGCAAAGATAGCCTCTTCCTTAAATGTCATTTATTCCACTGTTCCTTATTCTTATGAAAGGAAGAGAACATGGCACTATAACCTTTTGATGTACCTAATCCTTTGATATAATAACAAATAAATTAAGCTTGCCTAACCTTAGCTGTGTTTACAACTGTATTTACAACTTTTAACTTGTGTCTAAAGTGCTTGAATAAAAGAAGTACATACAACATTTCCTAAGACTGATATGTTTCTTCCTATGTTTTTATGAATTCCTATGGCTTCAGCATGAAATTGAATATCCAAGTTTAAAATTATTTTAAAAATTCTCAAAAAACATATAGATATATTATGTCAATATTCTGCATGTCTATGGATGCATTTGCTGTTGTTTAGTCAATATGCAATGTCTGACTATTTCTGACCCCCTGGACAGTAGCCACTAGGCTTCTTTGCCCATGGGATTTCCCCAGCAAGAACCCTGGAGTGAGTTGCCATTTCCTTCTCTGGGGGATATTCCTGACCCTGGAATCCAACCCACGTGTCCTGCATTGGCAGGAGGATTCTTTACTACTGAGCCACCAGAAAAGCCTATATGTATGTTCTTCCATCCATGGGATTTTCCAGGCAAGAGAACTGGAGTGGGTTGCCATTTCCTTCTCCAGAGGATCTTCCCAACTCAGGGATTGAACCCAGGTCTCCTGCGCTGCAGGCAGACGCTTTACCCTCTGAGCCACCAGAGAAGTCCTATATGTATGCACAACCACATATAAATCATTATGGCATATAGGCCTAATTAATTTTTAAATATACAATTAAAATTTATGTGTAATTGTCATATTTTTTTCAATAATTCTTAATACACAGAAGCATATTCTAGTCATAGCTACTAAATAAAAAATATGAACATGAAGACACATATATAGATATACGTTAAATTAAATGAACCAATGTCCTCATAAAAGTCTATTTAGATACTCCACGTTGAAATTATTTTTCCTCCAGCTTCTTTTTTATTATAAAAATTCAATTATTATATGCCATTAATTCCTTGTTGTCATTATTATTACCTCAGTTTTCTGAATAAATCAAGACTTTCTTATTTTCACACTTCTCCTCTGCTTAAACTCTCCTTTTCTCTGTTATCATATTTCTGTAGGCATTAGACTGAATGATCTCACTTGTTCACCAAGCTGCAGCTTAATAGTACCTTTCTTGTAGGAACAATCTACTTTTTCTCTGTAGAAGGAAGGGAACACTAACTGTGTCATACCAACCTAAGAAAAGCCTCCCAAGGGATGCACTTATTTACAGGGGTGCAGGCTGTCATCTCCTGATTGGATGACATTTGAGCTGCTATTGAAAGAGAGCCATTGTCTTGTGCCTCTGCCTGGGAGAACAGTGAATCCCAGTGGATGGCAGCAATACTCCAAGAAGGTTTCAGTTGTATACCAAGACAGTGAATTCTATGAATTGGTTGGTAAATCATAACATGAAGGCAGGCAGGAACTTCCACTAATTATATAGTTAGGACAGAGGGCAGCATTTTAAGGTTATGAACTTGCCTTTTGGTTGAAGATTTCTAGATTATTGTTAATTCGTATCTTATGAGATTTAGAAAATATAGTCTTCTTTTTCCAGAATAAAAGCTCATATTATTTTATTAGGACACTAAAGCCTCTTAATGAAAGAGGAGAGTGAAAAAGTTGGCTTAAAGCTCAACATTCAGAAAACTAAGATCATGGCATCTGATCCCATCACTTCATGGGAAATAGATGGGGAAACAATGGAAACAGTGTCAGACTTTATTTTTTGGGGGCTCCAAAATCACTGCAGATGGTGACTGCAGCCATGAAATTAAAAGACTCTTACTCCTTGGAAGGAAAGTCATGACCAACCTAGATAGCATATTCAAAAGCAGAGATATTACTTTGCCAACTAAGGTCCATCTAGTCAAGGCTATGGTTTTCCCAGTGGTCATGTATGGATGTGAGAGTTGGACTGTGAAGAAAGCTGAACACCGAAGAATTGATGCTTTTGAACTGTGGTGTTGGAGAAGACTCTTGAGAGTCCCTTGGACTGCAAGGAGATCCAACCCGCCCATCCTAAAGGAGATCAGTCCTCGGTGTTCATTGGAAGGACTGATGCTGAAGCTGAGTCTCCAATACTTTGGCCATCTCATGTGAAGAGCTTACTCATAGGAAAAGACCCTGATGCTGGGAGGGATTGGGGTCAGGAGGAGAAGGGACAACAGAGGATGAGATGGCTGGATGGCATCACTGACTCAATGGGCATGAGATTGAGTGAATTCTGGGAGTTGGTGATGAACAGGGAGGCCTGGAATGCTGTGATTCATGGGGTCACAAACAGTAGGGCACAACTTAGCAATTGAACTGAACTAAAGAGGTTCTAGTAGGTACCTTATTATTATTAAGAATTCCATAGGAATACTTCTAATTGACATTTTCCTATATTATTCTTTCTTGTGCTATCTAAATTCATTTAATGATCATGGTTACAGAATGAGTGGGGCCACTTTCTTCATGTTATGTTTCTCACTTATCTCTTAAAATATTTTCTAATTCTTGGAATTTTACTCACCATCTGGATCTAGAACATTTTTGTGTAGGAAGTTATCACATTGACCAAAAAGTTAATTCAGGCTTTTCCATACATCTTAGAGAAAAACCCAAATGAACTTTTTGGCCAACCCAAATTTTCAAATTAAATATTTGTTTATTATTCATATGTAACAAATAAATTAAGCTTGCCTAACCTTAGCTGTGTTTACAACTGTATTTACAACTTTTAACTTGTGTCTTAAAGTGCTTGAATAAAAGAAGTACATACAACATTTCCTAAGACTGATATGTTTCTTCCTATGTTTTTATGAATTCCTATGGCTTCAGCATGAAATTGAATATCCAAGTTTAAAATTATTTTAAAAATTCTCAAAAAACATATAGATATATTATGTCAATATTCTGCATGTCTATGGATGCATTTGCTGTTGTTTAGTCAATATGCAATGTCTGACTATTTCTGACCCCCTGGACAGTAGCCACTAGGCTTCTTTGCCCATGGGATTTCCCCAGCAAGAACCCTGGAGTGAGTTGCCATTTCCTTCTCTGGGGGATATTCCTGACCCTGGAATCCAACCCACGTGTCCTGCATTGGCAGGAGGATTCTTTACTACTGAGCCACCAGAAAAGCCTATATGTATGTTCTTCCATCCATGGGATTTTCCAGGCAAGAGAACTGGAGTGGGTTGCCATTTCCTTCTCCAGAGGATCTTCCCAACCCAGGGATCAAACCCAGGTCTCCTGCGCTGCAGGCAGACGCTTTACCCTCTGAGCCACCAGAGAAGTCCTATATGTATGCACAACCACATATAAATCATTATGGCATATAGGCCTAATTAATTTTTAAATACACAATTAAAATTTATGTGTAATTGTCATATTTTTTTCAATAATTCTTAATACACAGAAGCATATTCTAGTCATAGCTACTAAATAAAAAATATGAACATGAAGACACATATATAGATATACGTTAAATTAAATGAACCAATGTCCTCATAAAAGTCTATTTAGATACTCCACGTTGAAATTATTTTTCCTCCAGCTTCTTTTTTATTATAAAAATTCAATTATTATATGCCATTAATTCCTTGTTGTCATTATTATTACCTCAGTTTTCTGAATAAATCAAGACTTTCTTATTTTCACACTTCTCCTCTGCTTAAACTCTCCTTTTCTCTGTTATCATATTCTGTAGGCATTAGACTGAATGATCTCACTTGTTCACCAAGCTGCAGCTTAATAGTACCTTTCTTGTAGGGAACAATCTACTTTTTCTCTGTAGAAGGAAGGGAACACTAACTGTGTCATACCAACCTAAGAAAAGCCTCCCAAGGGATGCACTTATTTACAGGGGTGCAGGCTGTCATCTCCTGATTGGATGACATTTGAGCTGCTATTGAAAGAGAGCCATTGTCTTGTGCCTCTGCCTGGGAGAACAGTGAATCCCAGTGGATGGCAGCAATACTCCAAGAAGGTTTCAGTTGTATACCAAGACAGTGAATTCTATGAATTGGTTGGTAAATCATAACATGAAGGCAGGCAGGAACTTCCACTAATTATATAGTTAGGACAGAGGGCAGCATTTTAAGGTTATGAACTTGCCTTTTGGTTGAAGATTTCTAGATTATTGTTAATTCGTATCTTATGAGATTTAGAAAATATAGTCTTCTTTTTCCAGAATAAAAGCTCATATTATTTTATTAGGACACTAAAGCCTCTTAATGAAAGAGGAGAGTGAAAAATTTGGCTTAAAGCTCAACATTCAGAAAACTAAGATCATGGCATCTGATCCCATCACTTCATGGGAAATAGATGGGGAAACAATGGAAACAGTGTCAGACTTTATTTTTTGGGGGCTCCAAAATCACTGCAGATGGTGACTGCAGCCATGAAATTAAAAGACTCTTACTCCTTGGAAGGAAAGTCATGACCAACCTAGATAGCATATTCAAAAGCAGAGATATTACTTTGCCAACTAAGGTCCATCTAGTCAAGGCTATGGTTTTCCCAGTGGTCATGTATGGATGTGAGAGTTGGACTGTGAAGAAAGCTGAACACCGAAGAATTGATGCTTTTGAACTGTGGTGTTGGAGAAGACTCTTGAGAGTCCCTTGGACTGCAAGGAGATCCAACCCGCCCATCCTAAAGGAGATCAGTCCTCGGTGTTCATTGGAAGGACTGATGCTGAAGCTGAGTCTCCAATACTTTGGCATCTCATGTGAAGAGCTTACTCATAGGAAAAGACCCTGATGCTGGGAGGGATTGGGGTCAGGAGGAGAAGGGGACAACAGAGGATGAGATGGCTGGATGGCATCACTGACTCAATGGGCATGAGATTGAGTGAATTCTGGGAGTTGGTGATGAACAGGGAGGCCTGGAATGCTGTGATTCATGGGGTCACAAACAGTAGGGCACAACTTAGCAATTGAACTGAACTAAAGAGGTTCTAGTAGGTACCTTATTATTATTAAGAATTCCATAGGAATACTTCTAATTGACATTTTCCTATATTATTCTTTCTTGTGCTATCTAAATTCATTTAATGATCATGGTTACAGAATGAGTGGGGCCACTTTCTTCATGTTATGTTTCTCACTTATCTCTTAAAATATTTTCTAATTCTTGGAATTTTACTCACCATCTGGATCTAGAACATTTTTGTGTAGGAAGTTATCACATTGACCAAAAAGTTAATTCAGGCTTTTCCATACATCTTAGAGAAAAACCCAAATGAACTTTTTGGCCAACCCAAATTTTCAAATTAAATATTTGTTTATTATTCATATGTTGAGGAATTCGGGAACCTTAGGTAGTAGCATATCCTTGGAGGAATAAGTAATGGTGATATTCTAACTTGTGACCACATATGTTGTTTAAATTTTCAGGTACTTTTTCCAGGGGGTAGAATCTCCACTGAAACTGCAGTTAACTGTTACATATCCCAAATTGCTCAGCCTGAATCCATAAAAGTTATATTAATTAAAGTTCTCATGTGTTGCTCATTTCCAAGAGCCTTTAACTTCTGACTGATTCACAAAATGTGTTTTTTGTCCTTCACTCACTAGTTTTGTGTGACTCTTTGCAATTCCATGGTCTGGAGCATGCCAGGCTCCTCTGTCATCCACTATCCCTCAGAGTTTGCTCAAATTCATGTCCACTGAGTTAACGTGATATCTAACTATTTCATCCTCTGCTGTCCCTTTCTCTTTTGCCTTCAATCTTTCCCATCATCGGGTATTTTCGAATGAGTTGGCTCTTTGAATGCCGATATATTGCAGCTTCAGCATCAATCCTTCCAATGAATATTCAGGGTTGATTTCCCTTAAGATGAACTGATTTGATCTCCTTGCTGTCCAAGAGACTCTCAAGAATCTTTTCCAGCACCACGGTTCAAAAGCATCTTTGGTGCTCAGCCTTCTTTATGGTACAACTCTCATATCCATGTGTGACTACTGGAAAAACCATAGCTTTCACTAGAAGGACCTTTGTTTGCAAAGTGATGTCTCTGCTTTTTAATACACTGTCTAGGTTTGCCACAGCTTTTCTTCCAAGGAACAACTGTCTTTTAATGGCTGCAGTCACCATCTGCAGTGATTTTGGAGCCCAAGAAGGTAAAATCTGTCACTGGTCCAACATTTTTCCTTCTATTTGCCATGAAATGATGGGACAAGAAGTCATGATCTTAGTTCTTTTGATATTGAGTTTAAAGCCAGATTTTTCACTCTCTTTCACCATCCTCAAGGAGCTATAATAGGATAGAAGATGGGCAAGCTGGCAAATTCATTCCTCCTGCTATGGTGTCCCCAGCTCCTCTTCCCTGCTCCTATTTGACATTATCTTTGTTTTCCTCATCAAGTGCTTGGTCTCTGTGTTTTTCCTGGAAATTTTGCATTTTTCTTTAGCTCAGAGTTCTCCTTCTTTACAGCGATGTGACCCACCACTCCATCTCTCATCTCAACTTGTGTGTGTGTGTGTGTGTGTACACTCTTCCTTCTACTCATATCTGTCCACACAACTGGGATTCGGATTTATCAGCACCCAATTATTGATAAGTTTTGTTTAAGGGATTAATATTTTACTGAAGCTAATTGCTAACATGAAAAAGTAAGAAATGTGCTGGGCTTCCAGATTATTTTTAATATATGATTTAAAATAAATCTCTGTAGTTCACTTATATCA
Source organism: Aepyceros melampus (assembly GCA_006408695.1). NCBI lineage: Eukaryota > Metazoa > Chordata > Mammalia > Artiodactyla > Bovidae > Aepyceros > Aepyceros melampus. The sequence continues at coordinate 36,412 of SJXQ01001006.1, forward strand.
CTTTGAGATTTTTAGTTGGAAAGCAGTCTGGAAATCTGACAAGAATAAACTTTCACATAATTTTTTTTTTTCACTTCTAACTGGCAAGATCAGAAATGCCATGAAAAGTAGACTGTCGTACAGTATATTTTCTAATTCAGCTGGTTTCTGCACTCGTGCAGACACAGTCATATGCCTGCATACATAAAATCACATTCTCAAAGCCTAAAGAAGAAAAGAGGGGGGAGAGAGCTGTGTTCAATTATCTCCCAGGCTTTGTCCAAAGATTAATTGATCTAAGAGATAATAACACCTTGTAATAATTTTTTTCCACTTATAAGGGGGCTGACAAAGTGAATAGAACATATTTTTCTCAGTTTCTGTTCTTTATTGTAAAAATAACCCACTCAAATTTTAGATAAGATGCAAATTCCATTTTTAAATATGGGAAGCCTATTAAGAAATTCAGTCTGCATGCTAATTTAGCTTTTATAGTATTAAGATATGTACATAGAGAGACAGTGTAATACTAACATATTATTTCAGTGCCCACTTCATTCCATTTTACTCTAGGCACAATTAAGTCTACATAGCCCAGTTCATGTGTTTTATGAGGCACTGAACTGGTAGCATATGAGAAAATCATGCCCATTCTTGCTGCTGTTTCTGACAGGGTGGAAAGATAATAGGCCAATCTTCCTTCTTGATGACTCCTGCCTGACCAGAGAAGATGAGGGAGAAGAGGAATTGAATCATTTTAAAAGAGGCATTTGTGCAGAATGAAGAGTGAACTATCAATTGAGTCGTACTTGACAGAAAATGGCACTTTTGCCTTCCGGCATCTTTTTAAGAGTAAGAACAAAGTTATACTTAATACTTTCTTGACTTCATCCAATGAACATTGAATTTTTCCAAACATATATTAGAATAAATGGTATCTTGGTGTCATGTTATTATCATAGGTAACTTCATAGAAGAGAGAGATTATAACCACATTTAAGCTAATTTCCTGGGATTGATCTCCCTGTTTGAAGGCAATATAAGTGACAAGACACAGAGGAATTTCCATAACACTAAATTATAAAGACATAGGACACAAATTCCCAAATAAAATTTAAATTCATATCAATTAAACTCTCATTTCATAAATTAGTGATGAAAACTACAAAATATTACTAATACTGTTTATGTGTCTACAGTTTTCCTTATCTATCGATATATAAATTTAAGCTCTTTCTACATCATGGAAAACCATAAAATAAGACAAACTATATCTATTATACTTCTGTCTTTCTAGTGCTTTGAAATTCCACTTTACTGAATTTTCCATTGTCTTGGTTTATAGTTTTGTTTTTTGTTTTGCTTTTGATTTTTAATAAACAGAATATTGTATAGTTTTTCAGTTATTTTTATTTCAGTGTCACTTAAACAGTCTATTCATGGCAGGAATTGTAAACATGTATGTCAGTAACAGTAGTAAGACACTGAATTGGTAGTGATTCCTTATAGTTATAATCATTTTGGTTTAGGATGGCTTCACATTATGTATGGTAAATTCCATAAACATAAGACTAATTTAAGCTTAGATATAACAAACGAAGATTTTTTCAATAATAGAAACTTGGACCAAGCTATGGATATCCTGAAATGTCTGTTTTGTTTTATAAAACCTCCTTCAACTCATCTTAGGGCCTATATTCTGAATTTCTTTTATTTTATTGTGCCTGCTCTTCTATCACAGAGTCTAAAACACAATATCTCATAATTCCTTTTTAGTCCTTTCAGTGTCTTATTTCACATTCTTTGCAGACTCTACCAAATGGTTGATTATTACACATAATTTCCTCTTAAGGGTGCTTCATGTGCATTTTAACAAGAATTTGCAACTGATCATGGAAGATTAATTCAGCATTATTTTAGTCTAGAAGATTCCTTTATTTGTATTCATTATAATAGAGCTACTAGTCAATTTATAAATACATGCATGGCTCATATTTATTATATATAAACCTAAATCCTTATCTTTCAAATTTAAAACTCATAATCTATCAGATCTTCCATATTGACAAATATAAAATTAAAGTACCAGTTTTGCATTTATGTCTTTTGTCAAAATGTGTTGAAAGCATTTCTCCTTTAGTACTGAAAAATTCATTGACAAAATTATACTGTTGGTGGGGGTGGTTTTAAAGCTTTAAAGCACATTAAATTTAGCTCAGAAAGAAAGTAAATACATGCATGGCTCATATTTATTATATATAAACCTAAATCCTTATCTTTCAAATTTAAAACTCATAATCTATCATATCTTCCATATTGACAAATATAAAATTAAAGTACCAGTTTTGCATTTATGTCTTTTGTCAAAATGTGTTGAAAGCATTTCTCCTTTAGTTACTGAAAAATTCATTGACAAAATTATACTGTTGGTGGGGGTGGTTTTAAAGCTTTAAAGCACATTAAATTTAGCTCAGAAAGAAAGCATTAGGATTTTTAAAACATTTAGAATTTCTTTACTCATTTATCATGTGATTTGAAATGCTGATACTTATATTCTTGCGTTTAACCACCAATACATAAATTACTTTAAGTATTTGTTCTGTCTTTTAATAGTGCAAATTATTCCATTTTTCTGTATTCTATATACATAGAAAATATAAGGCATTATTTAATTCCAACTATTATATTTGCAATCTGCTAAACAATTTTTCAGTGGAAGGTTAAAAAATATAAACATATATATATACACATACATATATATGCATATATGATATGATATTTATACACACACACGTGTGCGTGTTAGTCACTGAGTCATGTCCGACTCCTTCCAACCCCATGGACTATACACTCTGAAAGGCTCCCCTGTCCATGGAATTCTGCAGGCAAGAGTATTGGAGTAGGTTACCATTCCTTCCCATAGGGGATATTATGCATATATACCAAATAAAACACTATGATTTAGGGAAACCATCCAATGGCATTATTTTGGAGTTGAAAAATGATAGAGTAAAAGAAGAGAATTTGTTATTCCATTGAGTCATCTTAATATGTGGTTGTCATTTATTAGCCTTTAATTACATTATGCCTCATGCTTGACAATAAATGGTAGAAAGTCTGTTTTGAACAATACTGTACATTGGTGTGAAAAAAATCCTAATCACCTTGGCAATAACTTGCACTTAAATGGGATTAGACTTTTAATATTGTTCTATTGAGAAATTCAGATTTGATAGACTTACTCATTCTGTTTGATATGCTTAAAGATATAAGCAATATTAGATATCTCTCAATGAAAATAATTACTAGATAATATACACATTTGATTAGTGGGAACTCAAAGAAAGGTGGTGGCCATGCATAAATTTATAGTGTGTGAGCCATTAAGATAATGACAACATTTTCTTTTCAGATTTAAGCACAAGACCAAGAAAAGAAAAAGTTTTGTAAAGATTGATCTCCAATTAGTGAACTAAGGAGCAATCAATTATTACATTTTATAACTGTAAAAAAAATTTACCAAGAAAGACCTTTCAAAACCAGTTCAGTTTTACCAAGAAAGATCTTTCAAAACCAATTCAGTTCATTTCAGTCACTCAGTCGTGCCTGACTCTTTCCGACCCCATGAACCGCAGCACGCCAGGCCTCCCTGTCCATCACCAACTCCCGGAGTTCACTCAGACTCACGTCCATTGAGTCGGTGATGCCATCCTGCCATCTCATCCTCTGTCATCCCCTTCTCCTCCTGCTCCCAATACCTCCCAGCATCACAGTCTTTTCCAATGAGTCAACTCTTCGCATGAGGTGACCAAAGTATTGGAGACTCAGCTTTAGTATCAGTCCTTTCAAAGAAATCCCAGGACTGATCTCCTTTAGGATGGACTGGTTGGATCTCCTTGCAGTCCAAGGGACTCTCAAGAGTCTTCTCCAACACCACAGTTCAAAAGCATCAATTCTTCTGTGCTCAGCTTTCTTCACAGTCCAACTCTCACATCCATGCATGACCACTGGAAAAACCATAGCCTTGACTAGACGGACCTTTGTTGCCAAAGTAATGTCTCTGCTTTTGAATATGCTATCTAGGTTGGACATACCTTTTCTTCCAAGGAGTAAGAGTCTCTTAATTTCATGGCTGCAGTCACCATCTGCAGTTATTTAGGAGCGTAAAAAAATAAAGTCTCACACTGTTTCAACTGTTTTTCCACCTATTTCCCATGTAGTGATGGGACCAGATGCCATGATCTTCATTTTCTGAATGTTGAGCTTTAAGCCAACTTTTTCACTCTCCTCTTTCACTTTCATCAAGAGGCTTTTGAGTTCCTCTTCACTTTCTGCCATAAGGGTGGTGTTATCTGCCTATTGATATTTCTCCCAGAAATCTTGATTCCAGCTTGTGCTTCCTCCAGCCCAGAATTTCTCATGGTGTACTCTGCATAGAAGTTAAATAAGCAGGGTGACAATATACAGCCTTGACGTACTCCTTTTCCTATTTGGAACCAATTCATGTCCAGTTCTAACTGTTGCTTCCTGACCTGCATACAGTTTTCTCAAGAGGCAGGTCAGGAGGTCTGGTATTCCCATCTCTTTCAGAACTTTCCACAGTTTATTGCTATCCACACAGTCAAAGGCTTTGGCATAGTCAATAAAGCAGAAATAGATATTTTTCTGAAACTCTCTTGCTTTTTCCATGATCCAGTGGATGTTGGCAATTTGATCTCTGGTTCCTCTGCCTTTTCTAAAACCAGCTTGAGCATCTGGAAGTTCACAGTTCACATATTTCTGAAGCCTGGATTGGAGAATTTTGAGCATTTCTTTACTAGCATGTGGTGCTAAGCTGCTTCAGTCGTGTCTGACTCTGTGCAACCCCTAGATGGCAGCCCATCAGGCTCCGCTGTCCACAGGATTCTCTAGGGAAGACTACTGGAGTGGGATCCCATTTCCTTCTCCTTAGCATGTGAGATGAGTGCAATTGAGTGGTAGTTTGAGCATTTTTTGGTGTTGCCTTTCTTTGGGATTGGAATGAAAACTCACCTTTTCCCATCCTGTGGCCACTGCTGAGTTTTCCAAATTTGCTGGTATATTGAGTGCAGCACTTTCACAGCATCATCTTTCAGGATTTGAAATAACTCAACTGGAATTCCATCACCTCCACTAGCTTTGTTCGTAGTGATGCTTTCTAAGGCCCACTTGACTTCACATTCCTGGATGTCTTGCTCTAGGTGAGAGATTACACCATCATGATTATCTGGGTCATGAAGCTCTTTTTTGTACAGTTCTGTTTTCTTGCCACTTTTTAATATCTTTGCTTCTGTTATGTCCATAAAATTTATGTCGTTTATCAAACCCATCTTTGCATTAAGTGTTCCCTTGTTATCTTTAATTTTCTTGAAGAGATCTCTAGTCTCTCCCATTCTATTGTTTTCCTCTATTTCTTTGCATTGATTGCTGAGGAAGGCTTTCGTATCTCTCCTTGCTATTCTTTGGAACTCTGAATTCAAATGGGAATATCTTTCCTTTTCTCCTCTGCTTTTTGCTTCTCTTCCTTCCACATTATTTGTAAGGCCTCCTCAGAGAGCCATTTTGCTTTTTTGCATTTCTTTTCCTTGGGGATGGTCTTGATCCCTGTCTCCTGTACAATGTCATGAACCTCCATCCATAGTTCATCAGGCACTCTATCTATCAGATCTAGTCCCTTAAATCTATTTCTCACTACCATGGTATAATCATAAGGGATTTGATTTAGGTCATACCTGAATGATCTGGTAGTTTTCCCTACTTTCTTCAATTTAAGTCTGACTTTGGCATTAAGGAGGTCATGTTCTAAGCCACAGTCAGATCCTGGTCTTGTTTTTGCTGACTATATAGAGCTTCTCCATCTTTGGCTGCAAAGAATATAATCAATCTGATTTCAGTATTGACCATCTGGTGATGTCCATGTGTAGAATCTTCTCTTGTGTTGTTGGAAAAGAGTGTTTGCTATGACCAGTGTGTTCTCTTGGCAAAACTCTATTAGCCTTTGCCCTGCTTCACTGTGTATTCCAAGGCCAAATTTGCCTGTTACTCCAGGTGTTTCTTCCTACTTTTGCATTCCAGTCCCCTATAATGAAAAGGACATCTTTTTTCAGTGTTAGTTCTTAAAAGTCTTGTAGGTCTTCATAGAATCATTCAACCTCAGCTTCTTCAGCATTACTGGTCGGGGCATAGGCTTGGATTACCATGATATTGAATGGTTTTCCTTGGAAATGAAGAGATCATTCTGTCGTTTTTGAGACTGCATCCAAGTACTGCATTTCGGACTCTTTTGTTGACCATGATGGCTACTCCATTTCTTCTAAGGGATTCCTGTCCACAGTGTAGATATAATGGTCATCTGAGTTAAATTCACCCATTCCAGTCCATTTTAGTTCGCTGATTCTTAGAATGTCGACGTTCATTCTTGCCATCTCCTGTTTGACCACTTCCAACTTGCCTTGATTCATGGACCTTAACATTCCAGGTTCCTATGCAATACTGCTCTTTACAGCATCGGACCTTGCTTCTGTCACCAGTCACATCCACAGCTGGGTATTGGTTTTGCTTTTGCTCATTCTTTCTGGAGTTATTTCTCCACTGATCTCCAGTAGCAAGCATATTGGAGTTCATATACAGTACATGTCCACAACTCCTTTTCCACACCTCTTAAATCTCAAAAGCTCTAGTAGCAAGCATATCATATGGTCCATTAATGGAAACCTTGTGTGAATTAGCATGAAGTTATTTATGACCTTTATGTATTTTGCTGTGATTGTGTATATGTCTTGTTGAGAATATGTTAACATATGTGAAGATATGCAAATTTAGAGTTTTCTCCAAATCTGCTTGGACAGTATTACTCATCAATTTTATAAATCTGAAAATTCTAAATTCTGCAATACATCTGCCCCTGAGAGGTTTCCTAAGCAAATATGTATATGAACACTGAGAACCACTAATTTATATACCTTCTGTCCATTTTTCAATGGTTTATTTAATAAAAAATAACTAATTGTCTCTATAACATATTTAACTGCATTGGACTTAGTGAATATGCATTTTCATATGTCCCAATAAGCTGGCATTGAACACAAAACTTTCTACCCCTTTTGAATAACACCAAGCTCTTGGCCAGAATGGTGCTGGTTTATACCAATGTCCTGGCCAATTATTAATTGGACTCCTTTTATTCAGACATATCATAAGTTAAACATCTTCCTTTTCCTTCTACTCCTCGACACATTTCATTCTCTGCCTCCTCACCTTCACATCCCGTTCATCCATTCAGTCGCTCAGTCGTGTCCGACTCTTTGCGACCCCATGAATCGCAGCACGCCAGGCCTCCCTGTCCATCACCAACTCCCGGAGTTCACTCAGACTCACATCCATTGAGTCCGTGATGCCATCCAGCCATCTCATCATCAGTCGTCCCCTTCTTCTCCTGCCCCCAATCCCTCCCAGCATCAGGGTCTTTTCCAATGAGTCAACTCTTCGCATAAGGTGCCCAAAGTACTGGAGCTTCAGTTTTAGCATCATTCCTTCCAAAGAAATCCCAGGGTTGATCTCCTTCAGAACGGACTGGTTGGATCTCCTTGCAGTCCAAGGGACTCTCAAGAGTCTTCTCCAACACCACAGTTCAAAAGCATCAATTCTTTGGTGCTCAGCCTTCTTCACAGTCCAACTCTCACATCCATACATGACCACAGGAAAAACCATAGCCTTGACTAGACGGACCTTAGTCGGCAAAGTAATGTCTCTGCTTTTGAATATACTATCTAGGTTGGCCATAACTTTTCTTCCAAGGAGTAAGCGCCTTTTAATTTCATGGCTGCAGTCACCATCTGCAGTGATTTTGGAGCCCCAAAAAACAAAGTCTGACACTGTTTCTACTGTTTCCCCATCTATTTCCCATGAAGTGATGGGACTGGGAAAATCTCACTCCTCTTTCAGCATATCTCATATCTAGGAAGCCACTTAGAGCTGTCTGGACATATGAGTAACTGATGGGAAAGTGTTTCTACTGTTAATCCATGTATTCAATATAAGCAAAGTTATTATCATTCTTTTTAAGATACAAAACTAAGTAGGTACGCATATATTTTAGCACAACAATGGATTACTGTGAGAATTTCATGGGTTCCTCTTATGTCTGGGTAAACAAAGGCTGGTGGTTGGATACAAGGAGAAGAAAGTGGGCAGAGAACCCGGGGCACAATATTCTGTGCCTAAAGTGAGGCTGATTTCTGGCTTTGTCATGTGAGTTTTCCTTATATGTTCTATAACACATTTTAGCACAGTTATATATACACAGATTTATAGAAAATTTTGAATTTTAAGTGTAAGTAAGGCAAGTTTCCCATGTGTTAAATTCAATTTTCTTTCAAAGCATGCTCCAAGACACCTAGTCACCTTATACTTTACTCTCTACATCTAAATGTGTGAGGACAAGTTTAAGATGTATTTACATTCTGTGAAAGTATACTTATTTAGCTGCATGTCAATTTCCCAAACATTTTTATTCCCTTACAGACACTGTTACACTGATGTTATACTAATTTTTTTGGTGAAATATTGCATTATTAGTATTTTTGTTAAAGGCAATCATTATTGCTATTAACAATAGAGTAACTTTAATTATTTCACTTCTATCTACTTTTTTTGCTAGGACAGAATTTGACCCTGTATAAAGATAACGTTTCTTTAGGCAAATAAAATTGTTTTCTCCAAAACTCTATGAACTGACCACCTCTCCCAAAAATAGTTTAAAATCAACCTGCCTTGGGCAAATATCTGCAGTTTACTTCTGTTCTATTTTAATCTGATCAAGTGTAACAGATGAATTGCTAACATGGACCTGGAGGAGTGTCCTTAACAGATGTGAGTGAACAGATAGCAGTGAGAGAAAGTTTAGAAATCATGTAATCAGCAACATCTTCATGACCTTTAGAAACATCACTTACTTACCAATTAAATCATCACTTTGTGACTTTGGAAGTTATTACAAAATAATTTCATGTACATATGAAATTACCTTAAAATAACACTCATACAAGTGAGAAGAGTTTTAAAATTGAACTATTTCTCTGATGTCTGTTGAATAAAACTATTTTTATAGGAATCCACTTGGGTTTCTTATTGATATGAGTTTCTAAAATCTACCTCATTAAAAATCATGGTCTCCTTAAAATACATCATCCATTGGTAGCAGATGCAAACTTCTTTAGAGGAAATAAATGTTTTTAATATATTTGAAAAAATTCTTTAAATATACATTGCTAACTTTTAATTTTATTATGCTTTTCAGACCACATAAGACACCACAAAGATTTTTTCTGATGGCTGTTTGCTGTGCAGATTTTCTTGTTTATGTTCCATTCCTGCATTGGAGCTAAGTCAAGTGTACATACATAATTTGAAGAGTGAATTCAGTGCTTGTTCAGGCTGAAAGCTGTATGCATTTAGATAAGAAGGAATAAGGAATAGGAGGAAAAATAACCTTGGAAACTGTCTTCTGTTTGCTAGTGCTATATGTTTTACTAAATCAAACAACCCTTATTATGAGTTTTCAATCTCTCTTTAACATAAAAACACAAAGAAGAAATATTTATAAAATTAATATTTTTCAAATATTATCTTGTTTGAAGTTATTTATTTTTACCATAACTTTTGAAAGATGATCTACTAATAAAATTATATGAATGAAGTAAAGATTCAAGCCCAAAACATTTTGCTTTTATATTTCTAATTAAATGGAAGAATGTATAAAATATTGTTTTCCTTTTTAAGCTAAAAAAGTTTGTCCAATATAAGTAATGGTGTAATTTAGTAAATAAATTTACAGAGTTGAATCAGATGGTCTTTTTGTTCAATTCCCAGTGAAATGGGCATGATATTTTGTCTTCTCTTCATTTTGATTTTCAACACACAGAGAAAATATTGGAGAGGGTAAATGCATAATATATTTTAAAATAATTTGAAATATTTCAACATGCAGTTCATAGTGAAGTGACCTTAACTCCAAAATATGGTTCTGTCAAAGGTTTAATATGACCCTTCCTTTTTCTACCAAAGATTAAATAACTGTCTATAATTTTAATGGGAACTACAGCAAAGTTGAGGCTAGATTAGTCTTCAATAAATAAACAAAACAGTTATTTAATATGAAATATATCATTGTAGAACACGTCTGTTTAATAGCAAATTAAACTATAATAATTGTAACTCGATCAGCACTCCTAAATACTAATGAAGAATTCTGAATATCAATTTGTCAAGCAAACTTTTTTTTTTTAAATGAAGAGGAGACCAGAATTTCATGACACTGATTTTCAACAATAATTTAATTAATAAACATAAACCTACAATAGTGATTGGAGCCTGATTTCAGAATAGTAATCATACAAATCTGCATTCCTAGTATAATCTCTTAATCATTCACCTATAATCTATATTTGTTAAGGCTGAAATGGTAATATCTGGATATATATACATATATATCCTATTTGAATAATGGATAATTTTTGACTTGATTTGTAAATCTTTTTAAAATATAAACATAACTTTTCTCATTGGGACAGTTATAAAGCTTGACTGGTTTTAAACAAAGTTTCTTGCAGCTCTCATTTAAGTCGTACAAGAAAAACAAAACAAAACAAAAAAAAACACATTACCACCACTACCACCATGAAAACAAAATCTTTCCAATAGCTATTTTCTCTTCAAACTAAAATTTAAGTTTTATCTTTTTTGTCTTAAATCTGATGTCATGTAAAAAACTGACATCTAATTTATATTTAAAAGACTGTCTAATAATTGGGGATTTTTTAATATGGATATGGAAAGATACTGTTGATAAAGGATCTAAATTAGATTAATGTTAATGAACATTTTGTTGTTATTCTTGATGCAGTTTGCAGTTCTGGGTGGACAGGTTATTTTTTGATAATCATGCCAAAGTGAAATTCAAGGAACATTTCAGGGCAGGGTCTTTAAAAATAATCTGATAACATTTGCTCACCATGTGTAAACTTATGCCTCTTACAAAAATTTAACTAAAATGCATCATTATGCAGATCCTATATATAGCTCATATTTTTCTTATTTGTGCAAATAACAAATGTTTTACTGGTTTATATGCAAAATTAAGAATAATGATGTTATGGAAATAACCGATGTTTTTAACAGACTTTAATTTAAAAAATACATATTTCTGCAGAGAAGTATCTCCTTTAGAAGTTGGCTCCTGCAAGTCAGGGATTATGTAGTAGCATTATACTTTATCCTCTTAGTCCCTATCATGTTTATTACTTAAAATACCAAGTTCAAAGGGGTCTAAATCCATGATATGATCATTCTATTTCTTTTTACACATTTTTAAGTGGTAATGAATCCACAGCTTAAAATATCTCTGGTAATGAAGTCAGTATTTGTTAAAACAGGTTACCTTTATTTCTATGACAAAACACACACTTAGTAAATCTTTTGAGTTAAATGAAATAATTATTAATCAATATATTATTATCCTAGTGTATGGGGAAGAAGACATTTTTGTCATGTTATTTTGAAGATTCTCTGTTTAAGATTTCTTATATCAGTTAACTACTCCCCCCCCCCAACCAAAAGGGAGAGAGAAACTGACATTCTATCTTGACCTATTAATGCTATTAAATGAATCTGAACAGAACTCAGGTGCATCACATTTTCTTTTTTATGGAAGGAATGGATTTGAAAGAGAGCTGCCAAAGATTTCAAGTACTTCCTTGCCTGTCAATTGATGATAGTGACACCATGGAACAACTAAATATTGTTCAGATCATTAAAAAACTTTTTTTAAGTTATCATACCAGTTAGAATAAGACCATAAATGAACTAATTATAACCTAAGGTAAACTTACAGAAGTATTACTGTTATAAATAACCAGTGAAAGACCAAGAAGGTAGTCAATAGGGAGTCCATGATATGAAACATTCTTTGGATGACATCAGTTCAGTTCAGTTCAGCTCAGTCGCTCAGTTGTGTCCAACTCTTTGTGACTCCATGAATCGCAGCAAGCCAGGCCTCCCTCTCCATCACCAATTCCCGGAGTTCACTCAAACCCATGTCCATCGAGTCTGTGATGCCATTCAGCCATCTCCTTCTCTGTTGTCCCCTTCTCCTGCCTCCAATCCCTCCCAGTATCAGAGTCTTTTCCAATTAATCAACTCTTCGCATGAGGTGGCCAAAGTACTGGAGTTTCAGCTTTAGCATCATTCTTTCCAAAGAACACCCAGGACTGATCTCCTTTGGAATGGACTGGTTGGCCCTCCTTGCAGTCCAAGGGACTCTCAAGAGTCTTCTCCAACGCCACAGCTCAAAAGCATCAATTCTTCGGGGCTCAGCTTTCTTCACAGTTCAACTCTCACTTCCATACATGACCACAGGAAATACCATAGTCTTGACTAGATGGACCTTTGTTGGCAAAGTAATGTCTCTGCTTTTCAATATGCTATCTAGGTTGGTCATAACTTTCCTTCCAAGGAGTAAGCGCCTTTTAATCTCATGGCTGCAGTCACCATCTTCAGTGATTTTGGAGCCCCCAAAAATTAAAGTCTGATACTGTTTCCACTGTTTCCCCATCTATTTCCCATGAAGTGATGGACCAGATGCCATGATCTTAGTTTTCTCAATGTTGAGCTGGACATGGAACAATAGACTGGTTCCAAATAGGAAAAGGAGTACGTCAAGGCTGCATATTGTCACCCTGCTTATTTAACTTATATGCAGAGTACATCATGAAAAACACTGGGCTGGAAGAAGCACAAGCTGGAATCAAGAATGTCAGGAGAAATATCAATAACCTTAGATATGCAGATGACACCACCCTTATGGCAGAAAATGAAGAGGAACTCAAAAGCTCTTGATGAAAGTGAAAGAGGAGAGTGAAAAAGTTGGCTTAAAGCTCAACATTCAGAAAAGTAAAATTATGGCATCTCGTCCCATCACCTGGATGACATAAAAGAAGAAAAAAACATGCCCTTCCCAACCAGCAGTCAAATCTATCTCCAATGTAATAATAAAACACCTCTTTTGCTCTTCTGAAACTCTTCCATGATGGTGTGCTTCAAGCAGAAGGCATTCTAGAAAGGTTATAACTATTGCTGAGTGATTGGCTTACAAACAGCTGAGATATGAGTTTACTGTAGTCATTTTTTTAATTATAATTGCAACATTGTAATGATTAAAACTAGAAGTAAACCTATCTATATTCATTAACAGAGGATAAAGATACATACATAATTAATATATATATGTGTGTGTGTGTTAATTTTATATAAATTTAAGAACATAAATTAAGAAAAGGCTTAGAGAATAATTCCATTTTGCTACAAAGAAAAAGTTTAAAGAAGGCCTTACTGAGCAAGTATCTAACTCTGGGGTGTGGAAAATTTGGTATTTTAAATTTATTGTATATCTTCCTGCAATATTTGAATGTTGTCTTAAATACATAATTTTCATATAAATTGAAAATAATTCTCTTAAGGGAAAATTATTACTGAATACACACAGAGAGATAGAGTCAGTGGAAAGATAATACTATGGGTCAACTTTTAAATAGAATATTTTAAGACTCAGCATTTATGGTGTCTTTCCTAAAAACTCTGCAAAGGTAAAAGTTTTTTAGAAATCTAAAAACATACCTCTGTCTTAAGAAAATGAGTTAAACATCAGTGCTTTCTGGTTGCCTTGAGCTCAGTCCTAGCTCTTTAGAATATGATAGATTTTCACCAAATTAATGTGATAGACTAATCAGACTGAAAAATTAACACATGTATTTTCATACATATCACTTTATGGGAATCGATGAGAGAAAAAATTTTCTCCCTCTCACAAGAGAATAGCCAAGGTACCACATCCTAAAATTCTTGCCTTTTCCTGACTTCACACATCAGGGAAATTTTAAAAAGCAATTTTTTTTATGATCTAAGCTAGAACTTTCAAACTGTAAAAGGAAATATTATATATACATATATTTATATATCAGTTCAGTTCAGTCACCTAATGTTGTCCTACTCTTTGTGACCCCATGGACTGCAATATGCCAGGTTTCCCTGTCCATCATGAACTCCCAGAGCTTATTCAAACTTATGTCCATAGAGTCTGTAATGCCATCTAGCCATCTCATGCTCTGTCATCCCCTTCTCCTCCCACCTTCAATCTTTCCCAGCATCAGGGTCTTTTCTCATGAGTCATTTCTTTGCATCAGGGACCAAAGTATTGAGTTTCAGCTTTAGCATCAGTCCTTCCAACGGATATTCAGGACTGATTTCCTTTAGGATGGACTGGTTGAACCTCCTTGTAGTCCAGGGGATTCTCATGAGTCTTATCTAACACCACTGTTCAAAAGCATCAATTTTTCAGTACTCAGCTTTTTAAAGTCCAACTCTCACATCCATACATGACTGCTGGAAAAATCAAAGCTTTGACTAGAAGGACCTTTGTTGGTAAAGTAATGTCTCTGCTTTTTAATATGCTGTCTAGATTGGTCATAACTTTTCTTCCAAGGAGCAAGTGTCTCAATTTCATGGCTGTAGTCACCATCTGCAGTGATTTTGGAGCCCAAAAATTAGTCTGTCACGGTTCCCATTGTTTCCCCATCTATTTGCCATGAAGTGATGGGACCAGATGCCATGATCTTCATTTTCTGAATGTTGAGCTTTAAGCCAACTTTTTCACTCTCCACTTTCACTTTCATCAAGAGGCTTTTTAGTTCCTCTTCACTTTCTGCCATAAGGGTGGTGTCATCCATATATCTGAGGTTATTGGTATTTCTCCCAGTAATCTTGATTCCAGCTTGTGCTTCATCTGGTCTGGCATTTCTCATGAGATACTCTGCATAAAAGTTAAATAAGCAGGGTGATAATGTACAACCTTGACATACTCCTTTCCCAATTTGGAACTAGTCTGTTGTTCCATGTCTAATTCTAACTGTTGCTTCTTGACCTGCATACAGATTTCTCAAGAAGCAGGTCAGGTGGTCTGGTATTCCCATCTCTTTAGGAATTTTCCACAGTTTGTTGTTATCCACACAGTCCAAGGCTTTGGCATACTCAATAAAGGAGTAGATGTTTTTCTGGAACTCTCTCGCTTTTTCAATGATCGAACAGATGTTGGCAATTTGATCTCTGGTTCCTCTGCTTTTTCTAAATCCAGCTTGAACTTCTTGAAAGTTCATGGTTCACATATTGTTGAAGTCTGACTTGGAGAATTTTAAGCATTTCTTTGCTAAGTGGGAGATGAGGGCAACTGAGCAGTAGTTTGAGCATTCTTTGATATTGCCTCTCTTTGGGATTGGAATGAAAACTGACTTTTTCCAGTCCTGTGGCCACTGCTGAGATTTCCAAATTTGCTGATATATTGAGTGCAAAACTTTCACAGCATTTTCTTTTAGGATTTGAAATAACTCAACTGGAATATCATCACCTCCACTAGCTTTATGGTGATGTTTCCTAAGGCCCACTTGACCTCTCATTCCAGGGTGTCTGGCTCTAGGTGAGTGATCACACCATCATGATTATCTGGATCATGAAGGTCTGTTTTGTACAGTTCTGTGTATTCTTGCCATCTCTTCTTAATATCTTCTGCTTCTGTTAGGTCCATCACATTTCTGTCCTTTATTGTGGCCATCTTATCATGAAATGTTCCCTTGGTATCTGTAATTTTCCTGAGGAGATCTCTAGTCTTTCCCATTCTATTGTTTTCTTCTATTTCTTTGCATTGATCACAGAGGAAGTCTTTCTTATCGCTCCTTGCTATTCTTTGGACATCTGCACTCAAATGGGTATATCTTTCCTTCTCTGCTTGCCTTTCTCTTTATACACACACACACAGACACACATATAAAATTCTGTGGACATACTTTTCACATATTTACGATTTAAATGCCTTTGGTATAGTTTGATTCATTTCATTCCCTGTTGTATTATATCCTTGGGGACTGTGGTGTGATGTAGCATTATGAGTGAACAACAGAAAATTCAAATCTTGTGAGGAAGAGCAAAAAATCAAAAACAGTGAAGTTCTTCTAACCCGGAAATCCTGGATTCCCACATGGTGGAGTCTCCAACAGCAGAGGTGGAGCTTCTACCTTGTGTTGACAGAAGAGTGCCCTGAGACTGGAGGACTTATGCAAAAACTGACTGGATGTGTGTCCAGACACTGACATGTTTCATCTGAAGGGCATCTGGTGGTTACTTGCTGGCAAGGATAGTGCTCACAAGTATCTCCTGAGCTCTCTCCTCCACTTCCTAGTCTCCCTTGCAGCTAGGTTGAAGCAGCAGAGCAGCTATTCCATGACTTTGAGGGAAAGTTGCTTGTACCACTTGTGAAGGTTTTAAGAGTTATTGTCCTTCATACATACACACACACACACAAACATTTTATATATATATATATATATATATATATATATATATATATAATTTCAATCCTTGTATATACTGAGACTTCAGAGAGCAAGTGTTCCACATGGTGCAACCATGGTGCAATTACTAATTGAAGAAGGGCTGCCAGACTCATATCAAGACCTCCAAGAAATGAAATATCAATAAACTAATCTACCCAGATTATAGGACTTGTTTGAAGTGACATTTAGCTTTGTTATTCTGATAAACTGGGGCTTCCCAGGTGGTGCCAGTGGTACAGAAAGTGCTTGCCAATGCAGTAGATGTAAAAGACATGGGTTTGATCCTTGGGTCAGGATTTTGTTATATATGCCTTTATTTGTATGGGACACATAGGCTTGAACAATAATCTTAACTGTGGAAACAATGGCATTAAGACCACAAATATTACCCCAAATTTAATATTGAATAAAATGTGATGTTCCTTTAGTATCTCAAGTGAAGGGAGATATTACCTTCCCTGTAATGAAAGAATTGCTATAATAGGATATATCCTGAGCCCAACCTAATTTCAAACTGTGGGGAAAGTTGTTGCTTAGAATTTGAGTATGTCCTTTATTTTGAAGAATCATTTTTGAGGAAATGTCAAACACAGAAAATATACTGGCATGTAATTTAGAAACCATTCCTATGATTTCTATGAATATGAAAAGGTCAGCTATATCAAAGATATGAGAGAATAATCTGACTGAAGATTAATGTTTCATTTTCTTAGATGTAGACTTATCGGAAAGCAATGAGATAATGAGAAACAAAGTTTTCTTAGATACAAAACTATGGATAGCCAAATGGACAGCGTGTCATGGAAAATTATTGTGGAGAAACAATCTGGCAAAGAATCCATTTTTTTCTGATATAGGTATTAAAATGTGCCATATGTAAATTTCTCCTACTTAAGTGATTCAATGAATGAAATACAACATGTTTTTTGGACTAAGTATTCTAGATTGAATATACATTGGGAATTTAGAAAATTTCTAAATTTCACCAGATGGTGGATGAAGATGTAAATGACTACTTCCAATTGTGTGCATTGGTTACATTTTTTTTCTATTTTTTTTTAATTGAAGGATAATTAGTTCAGCTCAGTTCAGTCGCTCAATCATGTCCGACTCTTTGCGACCCTATGAATCGCAGTACGCCAGGCCTCCCTGTCCATCACCAACTCCCATTCAATGAATGAAATACAACATGTTTTTTGGACTAAGTATTCTAGATTGAATATACATTGGGAATTTAGAAAATTTCTAAATTTCACCAGATGGTGGATGAAGATGTAAATGACTACTTCCAATTGTGTGCATTGGTTACATTTTTTTTCTATTTTTTTTTAATTGAAGGATAATTAGTTCAGCTCAGTTCAGTCGCTCAATCATGTCCGACTCTTTGCGACCCTATGAATCGCAGTACGCCAGGCCTCCCTGTCCATCACCAACTCCCGGAGATCACTCAGACTCACACCCATCGAGTCAGTGATGCCATCTANCAAAATCACTGCAGATGGTGACTGCAGCCATGAAATGAAAAGACGCTTACTCCTTGGAAGGAAAGTCATGACCAACCTATTAAAAAGCAGAGACACTACTTTGCCAACAGAAGTCCTTCTAGTCAAGGCTATAGTTTTTCCAGTAGTCATGTACTGATGTGAGAGTTGGACTATAAAGAAAGTTGAGCATCAAAGAATTAATGCTTTTGAACTGTGGTGTTGGAGAAGACACTTGAGAGTCTCTTGGACTGCAAGGAGATCCAACTAGTCTATCTTAAAGATCAGTCCTGAGTGTTCATTGGAAGGACTGATGTTGAAGCTGAAACTCCAATATTTTGGCCTGATGGGAAGAGCTGACTCATTTGAAAAGACCCTGATGCTGGGAAAGATTGAGGGCAGGAGGAGAAGGGGATGCCAGAGGATGAGATGGTTGGATGGCATTACTGACTCAATGGACATGAGTTTGGGTAAACTCTTGAAGTTGGTGATGGGCAGGGAGGCCTGCTGTGCTGCAGTTTACGGGGTTGCAGAGTTGGACTTGACTGAGCAACTGAACTGATCTGAACTCAATGATTACTGATACTGATATGTTAAATAGTTCAAATATGTTCATCTGGATTAGAAAATAACCATCTTATTTCCTGTAAATTTTTCTCAAGTTTATTGTTATTTTGTAACTTTAGTATTTATTTTTCCTCTATATAAAGAAGGACTCATTTTATAAGTTATTTGAGTAAATAACAATATAGGTGATACACCAAGGAAGATTGATTGATTAAGATTCAAGATTGACAAGCAAATCTACTGAGAGAGATTAATTAACAGCAAAAGATCCACCACAGGATTTCTTTAAGAAACGTGACTGTATAATATGTTTTATATACAGAAACATGGTTACACATACTTTCCAAGAAGACAGGTGCAATATAAGAATGTACCTATTCTGAAATGGGAAAAAATGGGGGTACTCTAAGGATTTTGGAAAACTGCATTTTCCTTTTTCATGTCTTTCATTAGTTAGGTTGTTTCAGACATATTATTATCCTATGATAGAAAACTCTAGTCCATAACACATAGAAAATGCTGTCAGCAAACGAACAGTGAAAAGTCCGAATGGAGAAATTTGAAACAATTATTCATTCACATCAGAAAATGTTTCCAAGCCAAGACTTAGTTGTGCTGTTTTTTGAAAATTACTTCATTTGGATCAATTCTGTGGTGTGATGTACTGTTGTCTAGTTGTGATTATAAAGTAACTGCTTTCACTTTAGAGGCATTTCAAAGCAGTAGTTTGGGTTCACGTTACATGTGCACAGTCTTGTGTTTCGAAGAGAATCAACATTTCATGTAAAAAAAACTTTCTTGCCAACACCCCTTCCAAGCCTGAAGGGCTTATGACTTATATCATCAGCATATGCCTGAGCCACTGCATTTTCTTTCTACCTAATGCCTTCCCACAATCTCTACTCACTCTAATTCGGCTTTTGACCTTCTGCTAAATTAAACTCCACAAGATCCTTCATGCAATATATTTTAATAAATTCTGAAAAAAAATTAATATGTTCTGCTTGAGTTCCAAGCACCTTAGATTATAAACTAGTTTTACAGCGCCCTCAAACTCTAGGATTGAAGAATATGCACCAATAAGGTACTCAAGAAAATGCTAAATAATAGAGAGCATGCTATTTGCTTCCAGTCCCTTACTTGGATTACTGACTACTTAAGTCAAATAAGTGTCAGTGTCCCCTTTTCATAAGTGAGGGCAATAGCAGTATTTACATCATAGCATTATTCTGTAAATTAATAATCTGTGTGACACATTTAGCATAGTAGCTGCCACATATTAAGCCCTCCTGAATATTGCTACAGATTGATTGCTACTAGTGTTAATAGGAAGTTATCCTCCAATTCTTCCCTGCCACCTTGTCATAAAAAAAAAATACATACTCTTTACTACTCATATAAAGGAACGTCTCAATAACTCATGGACAAGAAAGAAACTAGTGAGTAGACTGCTCACAGAACATATGGAATTTGCCATGAGGTGCGATGGAGTAGGTCTAATCCTGAGCCTTCACTCAGGTTATCTTTTTTGAATCACAGCATTTTTAATAACAAAGTGGGAATATTACCTACCTGGAGAGATAGTTATAAAGATTAACCATTATGTAGCACAAATTGCTAATAATTACTTATCTACTTACTTGCTCTGAGCCTCAAGCTTCTCATCTGGAAAATAGGGATAATAATATATATCTTACATGGAAGTTGGGAAAATTAGAAATGATAATTCTGAAATTGAAAGTAAAAATCACTCAGTCGTGTCTGAATCTTTGCTACCCCATGGACTATACAGTCCATTGAATTCTTCAGGCCAGAATACTGGAGTGGGTAGCCTTTCCCTCCTCCAGGGGATCTTTTCAACCCAGGGATCAAACCCAGGTCTCCAGCATTGCAGGCAGATTCTTTACCAGCTGACCCACAAGGGAAGCCCTAATGATAATACTGCTGCTGCTGCTGCTGCTAAGTTGCTTCAGTCGTGTCCACCTCTGTGCGACTCCACAGGCGGCAGCCCACCAGGTTCCTCCATCCCTGGGATTCTCCAGGCAAGAACACTGGAGTGGGTTGCCAATGATAATACTAATACTTCATTAATACTAACTATGTGCTAGGCACTGTGCTAAGCCCTTTATGTTGACTGGACTCAATAGTGTGTGCCCAATGGTGGGCACACAGTAGGCACTCAGTAAATGTTAGCTATTGTTATTGTTAATAGTGATCTAACCTAAGTTCCATCAACAGGTGAAAAAAAATGTGTATATATATATACACACACACACACACACACACACACACATAAATGATGAAATACTACTCAGCCATAAAAATGAATGCAATTTTGCCATCTGCAGCAGCATGCATGTACTTGGAGGGCATTATGTTAGTAAAATAAGTCAAAGAAAGACAAATACCATATGATATCACTGATCTGGTTACCAGAGAGGGTGGGGGAGGGGTAGTGAAAGGATAGTGAATTAAGAGATACAAATTATCAGGTATAAAATAAGCTACAAGGATATATTGTACAACATGGGTAATATAGCCAACATTTTACAATAACTATAACTGGAATATAACCTCTAAAAATTATGCATCACTATATTGTATATCTGTAGCATATAATATTATATATATACATCAATAAAAAATAAATTTAAAGAAAATGGTCTCATTATCTTAGTATTTTATTCTCCAAATAATATTTAATTTTAAATTAACTACATATTTAAAAATATATATTTCCCTCTGGATGGTAATTTCTAATTTCATGATAAATAATTTATGACAGTTCTTCGGGCCATGGAATTGGTTAAGTGGGAGCCACAACAGGAGAAATGAGATCAAGATAGAAAATGTGTGATAATCATAGTGGATGTGTTTGTGGAAGCTGGGTTTCAGAATTCCTAGAAGTAGCTGCCTTAGATACATGGGAGGTAGAGTTGGAGCATTTATTCTATTTTAATATTTAGGGTATTTTCTCATCCCCTCCCCCTCCTCTTCCTCCTCCTTGTAGGAGACAGGAAGAATAAAAGAAAAGCAGGCCCGGGCAAGGGCTGCAAAAGAAATTTATAATTCTTGATAAACTGGATACTATAAGGCATGAGACTTGGAACAAGTCCAGAGGGAACAGTTCATAATCTTGAAACCGACCCCAGACTGTTTCTCAACTGGCAGCTCAGAGTCACATGTTTTACGTATCTGGTGGAAAATCTATAGATAAGAATATTCGTCTTAGTTACTGATTTGTTATTGATTATTGTTTCCTAATTACTCAATGGTTAATGATCATTTTGTTCGTTGGCCCTGAAGGCCACATGAGTTATAGCTTAACTCCTTGCATATTCTTTCACTCATGGCTGAGAGCATAGTAAAGCTGGCTTGGATTCAGGGTCGGCACCTTCACCTGGAGCGGTGTTGGTCCCCCGATCCTCGCCTTTCTCTGAATTCTTGTGTCTTGTTTCTCATTCTCTTGCCGAATTGCGCTTTCGGAAACCCTGCTTGTCGAGCTGGTCTCGACACTCCGCTTCCTTTTCTTGTTATTATCTTATTGGCACTATTTTTATTTCCCTGATCCACTCATGCTAAGTGTAGAGATATGACAAAGTCACCTGAAACAGACGGCGTTATAGTCAGAGATGAAGAATCTCTCCAGTTTCCTAACTTGAACTAGGGAATGAGACCTCATAATATTTAGAGCTCATGTGTGTCTAATAAGCAATTTTGAATAAACTTTGTATCCTTTAATAATTTTTTTTTTTGCTCACTTGACACAAAATAGGGAGAGAAATTAAGTGAAAATTGGCTGTTTTATGTGTGTGTGTTCTCATTCTTAGGTATTTTAAGCTATTATCTCAGAGAATTCCTCAAACTGAAATTCTCCTGAGGTATACACAATAAAGCATGTTATACAATTTAATTAGTACAAATTTGAAATGTTAATGATCAAACAAAACAATTTGTCAATCTCATCTATTTTTCTTTAAAAATGCAGTAAAAGAATCATAGTTAAAATGAAAAAACAAAAATGTATCAATAGTTACTCATCATATTTTTGAATAGCTATCCAGGTGGAGATCTTAAGAATATAGCGTTTTTTTTCTAATGACAAGGAAATTAAAATGGAATTAAAACCAATTGTGAAATGGTGAAATAAAATTGACCTACAGCTACAGCTCCATCTCAAGGAAATTAAAGAAAATAGTCCACTGCACCTTACTTTCCTTAGATATTCATAAATGCTTTACCAGGATGGGAAAGAGCAGTTGATAACAAAACAATTTATGCTAGCAAGACATAAAGAAAAAATACCAATAAATTAATTTTCCAACTTGCAAATATTTACCTAATGTAGATAATCTACTTCAGTGCCAAAACGAAATATTTTCACAATTTTTTAAGCGTCTCTTATTTCATGTCCTGTCTTGAAACACAGATGGTTTTGCCCTCTGTATTTCCTGAGTAGTAGAAAAATCCTTGTGCTCTTTCCTGATGCAACATCCCCATCTGGTGAATATAGATCTTCACAGTCAATCGCTCATTAAGGTAGGAGCCATTGGTGGCATTTGCAGACATAAATAAAGTTACCCTAGCATAAAAGGTCGTACCACTAACACTGTTTTTAAAGACCATTCTGAAATGACTTGCTTTAGATTCAAGTTTAAAAAAAATTACAACAATGTTGTGCTATCTTTTGTTGTTGTTGGGGGAGGAGACTAGGGAAGTTTCAGGAAGAAAAGACCGTCTCAGGTGCAATTATAATTGGTTAAATCTGGGATGCATTTTAGTCCTTCATCACTTGGCAAAAACTAATACTGAATCATTTTAGAAATGGTGAAATAACGTGCAGTCAAATAAACAATGACAAGGAAAACGCAAAACTGTGGACAAAAAAAAAATATCGGATATTTCATTGCTTCTTAATATTTTTCAGTGAAAAAAAAAGCATAAATGATAAGACAAATGATTCATCACTGGTACTAATTGCCAAAACTAGACAGTGAGTGAGCCAGAAGACTAGACGTATGTTTGATGAGACACTTTCTTCACAGTTTTCCATGTTCTCAGTGTTCCTGCTACTAGAGCTAATGAACAGTTGGTCCTACAATTACACATGTTCAAAAAAACAAAAAACACGTATTTAAGTTTTCCTTAACTTTAGCCTGTATTTAAAGAGGCAGCTTGTGAAAAATATGTGAGAACTATCACAATATGAGTAGATATTTAAGCTGTTTTTAGACAAGGAAATGGTAACCCGCTCCACTGTTCTTGCCTGGAGAATCTCAGGGACGGGGGAGCCTGGTGGGCTGCCTGTCTATGGGGTCGCACAGAGTCAGACACGACTGAAGCAATTTAGCAGCAGCAGCAGTATGCTTTTTGAATGATTTGTGAAAGAATATATTACAAATACTCTTGATAAACCTAATTTTTTGTGTCCTAGAAAAAAGTATAGAGATTGAGGTATACGAAGATTAGGAGAGAAAGTGGAAATTTTCATCACAGAGACAATTGATAAAATATCTCCAGGTTGTCCATTACCAGCTGAGAATAATAATTCTTGGCATCCCCCAATTTTATTTTTCTCTCTCTCCTCTGTTTCTCCATATATACATGCACATTATGTGCACTGAAATATATATATATATCTCATTTATATTATATACAATCTGTAACATCATATCTATCTATCTATCTATCTATCAATACAGTCTTCCTTGGTAGCTCAGCTGATAAAGAATCCACCTGCAATGCAGGAGACGGGTTTGATCCCTGGGTTGGCAAGATACCCTGAAGGAGGGAAAGTTGTCCACTCTAGTATTCTGGCCTGGAGAATTCCATGGACAGAGGTGCCTGGCGGGCTACAGTTCATGGGGTTGCAAAAGTGTCAGACACAATCTAGCTACTAAACAACAACATCTATATAGAGAAAATACATACACACAATATTTATATGTAGAAAATACATTTATACAATATTTACTTATTTCTATTCCTCCTATCTCTGCAGGTGTTTTGTGGTTAATTAAAATTAAATACGGATATATTATAGCTATGAAATAACTGCAAATATTTATACAAACATATATCCAGTCAGTTATTTATATATGTATACACACAAGGACTTCCTCCATGGCTCAGCAGTAAAGAAAGTGCCTTCAATGCAGGAGACACAGCTTCGATCCCTAGATGAGGAAGATTCCCTAGACAAGGGTATGGCAACCCACTCCAGTACTCTTCCTTGGAGAACTTAGGCAAAGGAGCCTGGTGGGTTACAGTTCATGGGGTTGCAAAGAGAGGGACAGGATTGAAGCAACTTAGCACACACACAGGTATACAGACAAGCACACACGTACTATGATGGCTCTGGCAAACTGGGTAATGAATTTGTCTAAAACCTTTGGAGATTCTTTTTTAGAAAGACTTAAAACTCTATAAGCTGCCAGTCAATTGTTTATTAGTTTAGTTCTGTATTCTACACAGCTGTGTTCTCAGTACTATCATCTCATCCTCTCTGTGTCCCTCTTTATTTATAGCTCAGTCTCTGAGTCATACTATAGGAAAGAGCAATTTTTGTTTTTAGAGAAATAGCTTTCTTATTTTATTTGCACATTAGTGACTAATGTATAAAAGCCCTTTGTCTGGATGAAAGCTTAATTTAATTTTTATTCCATTAAAGTTCTATAAGATTTTAATGTTTCTATTGTTCACAGAATAATAGAAAAAATAACCTAAATTAAAAAAAATTGTGCTTAAAAGAATAAAACATTTATATTTGAAAGAGCAGAAGCCTTCTTAGTGGGTAGAAATATATGTAATAAATTAAATACAAACTAAATACAAATTAAATACAAACAATATATTTAAAATAGGTGGCAAAGTATCACTGTGAAATTAAAATAGTTGCATTTAATGATTTTTGAAGTTTCTAGTTCTAAAATACTAACACAGCTTTTTCTCAGATCTTATGTCCTTGGCAAGTAAAAAGCTGAGTTATATAGTTATTCCGTCTCTTTTCTGATTTTTCTCCTGCAAGTTCCTATTTCTACATACGTAACAATATTATGCAACCCCTTTAAAAAGGACATTTAAAATAATAAGCAGCCTTCAGTCAAGTCTGGGTGATTCTTTGAAGGCTGTTTACCATAATGGTTATAATCATGAACTCTGTGCTTGAATCCCAACTTCTTCACTTATTAACTATGTGATTTTCAACAGCAGATTGAGACAAGGCACAGTTTCTATGCTTCACTTTTCCCATATAAAAATATTTTATATATGCTGCTGCTGCTAAGTATGTAATTAAAAATAATTAAATAGAAAGAACAGTGCCTGCCACATAAGATTGTTCTATACATTCAGGTAATGATTTATATCAGCCTGGAAATTTCTATTGAATCATTAATTCTAAGAATTCATGGATTACCTTTTTAACTAATTTTGCATCTTTTCAGTAAGTCCCTTGAATAAGCAAAGGGTTTGGTAAATAATTTTAATGTACTTTGGAAGAAAATAACTATTGTTATTTCTAATAATCTAAGAAATTGATTTAAGCACAGTACAATATATAGTAAAAGAATATTTTTAATGTTTAAAAAAGTAAGTGTTCTCACAGATTGCTTCCTCTTTTCTATTAAAGTTCCTATTTAGAAAGTTGGTTCTGCTATTTCTTTCAAACTGGTGCTGATTTTCAGTGAAATTGTGGCTATTATCTATACTTCAGTAGACAATTCTATTACATATCACATATCAATGATATATTGACAATTTTTAAAGAAAATCTTTTATTAACCTCTTAAGAAGTACAGTATGAAAACTGAAGTGATTAAGGCTACAAATGGAAAGTTTTATTCAAGCACTTAAATTGAGATACACCATCCAGGATTTTAGGGAAGTCATGGACCAGCACAGGTCCATACTTTGCACTGTCATCCAAAACCACACAACTTGGGCTTCCCTGGTGGCTCAGAGATTAAAGCATCTGCCTGCAGTGAGGGAGACCTGGGTTTGATCTCTGGGTTGGGAAGATCCCCTGGAGAAGGAAATGGCAACCCACTCCAGTATTCTTGCCTGGTGAATCCCATGGACGGAGGTGCCTGGTGGGCTACAGTCCATGGGGTGA
Organism: Aepyceros melampus; assembly: GCA_006408695.1. Taxonomy (NCBI): domain Eukaryota; kingdom Metazoa; phylum Chordata; class Mammalia; order Artiodactyla; family Bovidae; genus Aepyceros; species Aepyceros melampus. The sequence goes on from SJXQ01001006.1 coordinate 63,006, forward strand.
CAAAGAGTTGGACATGACTGACTGAGCCACTTCACTTCACTTCACTTCATCATTTCTTTGAAGTTTAAATTGTGTCATGTTAGAAACAATTTGAAACACTGAACACTTCTGAAGTATTTCAGATCATTTTGCATTTTCATTCCAGAAGCAAAAACTTCTAGTTAAAGATTTTTGGCAAAGAGTTGAGATTAATTTATTTGATGTAATGGGCAGGGAAAGTGAGAGAAAAAGTCTCTCTTAGTGTACCAAACTGCTATTTTTCCTCAAGATTATTAAAGGTTTTTTCACTGTGGAGTCTTCAGTTCAATGAAATCTAAATTACAAAAATATATGTAAAGTCAGGACTTTGAAAGTATAGATATGAGACACAAACCCATTTTAAGGCTGCTGGTGGCCTGAGGTTTTTAAAACATTATCCCTCAATGCTGAGTACTTTGTCCTACCAGAGACTTCTGATTTAGAAAGTATTTCTACTCTGTAAATAACACCCACAAAAGAAAGTTATAGTTGTATACAAACTATTTGTACAATCTCAAAAACGACAGAATGATCTCTGTTTTGAAGGCAAATCAATCAATATCATAGTAATCCAGCCTATGCCCCAATGAGTAATGCTGAAGAAGCTGATGTTTGAACGATTCTATGAAGACCTACAAGACCTTTTAGAACTAGCACCCAAAGAAGATATCCTTTTCATTATAGGGGACTGGAATGATAAAGTAGGAAGTCAAGAAATACCTGGAGTAATGGGCAAATTTGGCTTTGGAATACAGAATGAAGCAGGTCAAAGGCTAACAGTTTTGCCAAGAGAATGCACTGGTCATAGTAAATACCCTTTTCCAACAACACAAGAGACTACTCTACACATGGACATCACTAGATGGTCAGAACCAAAATCATATTGATTATATTCTTTGCATCCAAAGATGGAGAAACTCTATACAAGTCAGCAAAAAACAAGACCAGGGGCTGACTGAGGCTCAGATCATAAACTCCTTACCGCAAAATTCAGACTTAAATTGAAGAAAGTAGGGAAAACCACTAGACTATTCAGATATGACCTAAATCAAATCCCTTACAATTGCACAGTGGAAGTGACAAATAGATTCAAGGGATTAGATCTGATAGAGTGCCTGAAGAAATATGGACAGAAGTTGGTGACAAGAGACAGTGATCTAGACCATCCACAAGAAAAAGAAATGCAAAAAGGCAAAATGATTGCCTGAGGAGGGTGTACAAATAGCTGAGAAAAGAAAAGAAGCCAAAGGCAAAGGAGAAAAGGAAAGATACACCCATTTGAATGCAGAGTTCCAAAGAATAGCAAGGAGAGATAAAAAAGCTTTCCTTAGTGATCAGTGTAAATAAATAGAGGAAAACAATAAAATGGGAAAGACTAGAGAGATATTCAAGAAAAGTAGAGTACCAAGGGACCATTTCTTGCAAAGACAGGCACAATAAAGGACAGAAATGGTATAGACCTAACAGAAGCGGAAGATATTAAGAAGAGGTGGCAAGAATACACAGAAGAACTATACAAAAAAGATCTTCATGACCCAGATAATCACAATGGTGTGATCACTCACCTAGACCCAGACATCCTGGAATGTGAAATCAAGTGGGCCTTAGGAAGTATCACTAAAGCAAAGCTAGTAGATGTGATGGAATTCCAGTTGAGCTATTTCAAATCCTAAAAGATGATGCTCTGAAGGTGTGGCATTCAATATGCCAGCAAATGCGGGAAAACTCAGCAGTAGCCACAGGCGTGGGAAAGGTCTGTTTTCTTTCCAATCCCAAAGAAAGGCAATGCCCAAAAATGCTCAAGCTACCACACAATTGCACTCATCTCACACACTGGCAAAGAAATGTTCAAAATCTTCCAAGCCAGCATTCAACAGTACGTGAACCATGAACTTCAAGATGTTCAAACTGGATTCAGAAAAGGCGGAGGAACCAGAGATCAAGTTGCTAACACCCGTTGGATCATGGAAAAAGCAAGAGAGTTCCAGAAAAAACATCTACTTCTGCTTTATTGACTAGGCCAAAGCCTTTGACTGTGTGGATCCCAACAAACTGTGGAAAATTCTTCAAGAGATGGGAATACACACCATCTGATCTGCCTTCTGAGAAACCTGTATGCAGGTCAAGAATAGTTAGAATTGGACATAGAAAAACAGACTGGTTCCAAATAGGGAAAGAAGTTCATCAAGGGTGTATGTTGTCACCCTGCTTATTTAATTTATATGCAGAGTACATCATGAGAAATACAGGGCTGGATGAGGCACAGGCTGGAGTCAAGATTGCTGGGAGAAATATCAATAACCTCAGATATGCAGATGACACCACATTTATGGCAAAAATTGAAGAACTAAAGAGCCTCTTGATGAAAGTGACAGAGGAGAGTGGAAAAGTTGGCTTAAAGTTTAACAGTCAAAAAATTAAGATATGGCATCTGGTCCTATCACTTCATGGCAAATAGATGGGGAAACAATGGAAACAGTGAGAGACTATTTGGGGCAGGGGCTTCAAAATCACTGCAGATGGTGACTGCAGCCATGAAATTAAAAGACACTTGCTCCTTGGAAGAAAAGCTATGACCAATCTTGACAGCATGTTAAAAAGCAGAGACATTACTTTGCCAACAAATGTCCATCTAATCAAAGCTATCGTTTTTCCAGTAGTCATGTATGAAGGTACAAGTTGAACTATAAAGAAAGTTGAGTGCCGAAGAATTGATGCTTTTGAACTGTGGTGTTGGAGAAGACTCTTGAAGGGTTCCTTGGTCTGCAAGGAGATCCAACTAGTCCATCCTAAAGGAGGTCAGTCCTGAGTGTTCATTGGAAGGATTGATGTTGAAGCTGAAGCTCCAATATTTTGGCCAAACTAATATTTTTTCTTCTAAAATAGGATCCTGAAACCACACTTGACTGTCTACACCTTTATTTCTCATTTTTAGATTGTCATTAGGTCCTGACAATCTTCCCTGGAAACGTTGAACCTGGTTTCTTTTCAGATAGTCTGCCCATTTGGTGTTGGAGAAGATCTTGAGAGTCCCTTGGACTGCAAGGAGATCCAATCAGTCTATCCTAAAGGAAATCAGTCCTGAATATTCATTGGAAGGATTGATGCTGAAGCTCAAACTCCAAAACTTTGGCCACCTGATGTGAAGAACTGATTCACTGGAAAAGACCCTGATGCTGAGAAAGATTGAAGGCAAGAGGAGAAGGAGATGACTGAGGATGAAAAGGTTGGATGGCATCACCGACTCAATGGACATGAGTTTGAGTAAGCTCTGGGAGTTAGTGATAGACAGGGAATCCTGACCTGTAGCAGTCCATGAGGTCACAAAGAGTCGGACATGACTGAGTGACTGATCAGTTCAGTTCAGTTCAGTCGCTCAGTCGTGTCTGACTCTTTGCGACCCCATGAATTGCAACACGCCAGGCCTCCCTGTCCATCACAAACTCCCAGAGTTCACCCAGACCCACGCCCATGGAGTCAGTGACACCATCCAGCCATCTCATCCTCAGTCGTCCCCTTCTCCTCCTGCCCCCAATCCCTCCTAGCATCAGAGTCTTTTCCAATGAGTCAACTCTTCCACGAGGTGGCCAAAGTACTGGAGCTTCAGCTTTAGCATCATTCCTTCCAAAGAAATCCCAGGGTTGATCTCCTTCAGAATGGACTGGTGGATCTCCTTACAGTCCAAGGGACTCTCAAGAGTCTTCTCCAACACCACAGTTCAAAAGCATCAATTCTTCGGCACTCAGCCTTCTTCACAGTCCAACTCTCACATCCATACATCACCACAGGAAAATCCATAGCCTTGACTAGACGGACCTTAGTCGGCAAAGTCATGTCTCTGCTTTTGAATATGCTATCTAGGTTGGTCATAACTTTTCTTCCAAGGAGTAAGTGTCTTTTAATTTCATGGCTGCAGTCACCATCTGCAATGATTTTGGAGCCCCGAAAAATAAAGTCTGACACTGTTTCCACTGTTTCCCCATCTATTTCCCATGAAGTGATAGGACTGGATGCCATGATCTTTGTTTTCTGAATGTTGAGCTTTAAGCCAACCTTTTCACTCTCCTCTTTCACTTTCATCAAGGGGCTCTTTAGTTCCTCTTCACTTTCTGCCTTAAGGGTGGTGTCATCTGCACATCTCAGGTTATAGTTGTATATAAACAAGGCCGAATTAATGTTCTAATAACTTTAAAATTCCAAACTCCAACGATGTCCCTTGGACAGCAAGGAGATCAAGCCAGTCAATCTTAAAGGAAATCAACCCTGAATATTCATTGGAAGGACTGATGCTGAAGCTGAATCTCTAATAGTTGGGCCACCTGATGTGAAATGCTGACTCATTTGAAAATACCCTGATTCCGGGGAAGATTGAGGGCAGGAGGAGATGGGGGAAACAGAGGAAGGGATGGATAGATGACATCATCAACTCAATGGACATGAAACTGAGCAAACTCTGGGAGATAGTGAAGGACAGGGAAGCCTCATATGCTGTAGTCCATGGGGTTGTAAAGTGTCAGGCACGACTGAGTGACTGAACAAAAACAACCATTATATGATTTTAAACCACAGGTGTTCATTTCCATGCGTATCAAACTTAATGAGTGGTCAGTCTTGAAAAACATTGCATTAAAATATCAGATGATATATGTGGAATCTAAATAAATGTACAATTGAACTTATCTACAGAACAGACTAGCTATAGATGTAGAAAACAAACGTGATTACCAAGGGGAAAGTGAGGAAGGGATGAATTGGGAGATTGGGACTGACATATACACACTGCTATATATAAAGAAAAGTGAAAGTGTTCATTGCTCAGTCATGTCTGACTCTTTGTGACCCCATGGACTGTAGCTCACCAGGCTCTTCTGTCCCTGGATTCTCCAGGCAAGAACACTGGAGTGGGTTGTCATTTCTTCTCCAGTGGATCTTCTTGACCCAGGGATTGAATCCAGTTCTTCCACACTGCAGGCAGATTCTTTACCATCTGAGTCACCAGGGAAATCCTGCTAAGGAGAATAAGATCATGTAAAAGGAAATTTTGGAACAAAATACGTCTTAGAGTTCGGTGGATGGAGGTTTGGAAAAACATTAAAGGTGGGATGTTACTGTGGCAAAGATTTAACTGAGACACAATATAAGTCATTAAAATTGATAAATTTTCCCCTCAAATTACATATTTTAGGTGTAGGGGTGAATTGGGAGTGGAATTGGTTTTATAAACTGTAATAATAAGCATGTTTAATAATCTATTTAATCTATCTTTGCTGATCTTTTGAAAGGCAGAGAAATTGTATAAACAAACCCCTCAAAAACTTGGAAGATGTATATTAATAGTGTGATCTTTAAAGACTGATCTAATCAAATTTCAAGGAATGATATATTTTGATTGCTATTTGTTGTTGAGTCTTTAAGTTGTATCCAACTCTATTGTGATCCCATGGACTGTAGCCTGCCAGGCTTCTCTGTCCATGAAGTTTCCCAGGCAAGAATCCTGGAGGAGATTGCCATTTCCTTCTCCAGGGGATCTTCCTGACCCAGGGATCAAACTCTCATCTCCAGGGTTGGCACGTGGATTCTCCACCACTGAGCTACCAGAGAAGCCCTTTAACTCCTTGTCCTTTATCAATGATACAAATGTTATAATTATACATATGTTTTAATGTTAGTATTGTGAATTTTGAAGTTTAAAATGGTCCTCAAACCATTCCTTGGGCATTTCTACATTTAGGGATTTAGCATTTTGGAGGACAGAAGTAATTTCCAGATCATTGGATAAGCAGAAACCGGGCAGCTCATATGTGAAAGGAATTGAACTAAAATAATGGGAAGACATTGTTGCTTGCCTATTTTATACATAGTGGTTTATATCTCTTGATCTCATACCTCTAATTTTCCCCTCCTCCCTCACTCACTCCTTTGGTAATCACTGGTTTATTTCCACATCTGTGAATATGTTTCTGTTCTGCATATATGCTGTTATTTAATATTTGTTATTTGTATTATTCTTTAGATTTCACATATAAATGGTATTATACAGTATTTTTCTTTCTCTAGACAAACAGCAAGAATATACTGTATGGCACTGGGAATTATAAAATATTTCTTGTAATAACTTTCAATGGAGTATAATCTGTAAAACTCTGAATCACTATACTGTACCCCAGAACCTTATCAGTTCAGTTCAGTCACTCAGTCACGTCCAACTCTTTGTGACCCCATGGACTGCAGCACACCAGGCTTCCCTGTCCATCACCAACTCCTGGAGCTTACTTAAATTCATGTCCATCGAGTCAGTGATGCCATCCAACCATAGCATCCTCTGCTGTCCCCTTCTCTTTGCCTTCAATCTTTTCCAGCATCAGGGTCTTTTCCAATGAGTCAGTTCTTCACATCAGGTGGCCAGAGTTTTACAGTTTCAGCTTCAGCATCAATCCTTCCAATGAATATTCAGGACTGATTTCCTTTAAGATAAACTGGTTGGACCTCCTTGCAGTCCAAGGGACTCTCAAGATCTTCTGCAACACCAAATGGGCAGACTATCTGAAAAAACAAACAAACAAACCAAGTTCAACATTTCCAAGGAAGATTTTCAGGACCTAATAACTATCTAAAAAAGAGAAATAAAGGTATAGACAGTCAAGTGTGATTTCAGGATCCTATTTTAGAAGAAAAAATATTTGTTTGAGCTATTAATGATATTAGAAAAATAAGAGAAGTGAAAGGGAGGGAAGAGATAAGTTCATAATTGGATACGATGCTTTTGAAGATGTTGTGAATAAAATGGCTGGTGGGCAATAGGATATATGCATTCAGAATACTTCTTTTTTTAAGGTATTTTGGAAAGTCTGTTTTGGCATGAGAGTTGAGAAAGTAGCAAAAGAGGTAAATGTAGGTATGGTACTTTGTGCTGTGTGCTCAGTCATGTCTACTTCTTTGTGACCCCATGGTTCCTAGGTTTAGGTTTCTCTGTGCATGGAATTTTCCAGGCAGGAATAATGGGCTGGGTTGCCATTCCCTTCTCAACCAAGGGATTGAACCCACAACTGTTGCATCTCCTGCTCTGGCAGGTGGATCCTTTACTGCTGCATCTCAGGAAAGCCCAATATAAGTATATTTTTTTAGTAAAGGGAAACAAGAGAAGGAAGTAAGTATAAAAAATACTTGTTTGTTTGGTTTTGAATTTTTGGGAAAGTGGAGTCTAAGATGGTTCTCAATGAGTCTTACCATGGTTTGATCCTCTCCAATTTAGATGTGAAGAAGAACTGTCAATACAATATGTCACTCGATTGATTATGGTAACTAATATGGCAAAAGGGAGATGGTTCTATTGATTCTAACCTAATCAAGAAGCCTTTTGAAAGAAGAGTTTCTCCAGTTGATCTGAGAAGAGGAAGTCAAAGGGATGTGCTCCAAATGGTCTAGAAGAAATCAAACATCATTTTGTGAACTGCCTATAGAGGGTTATTGGTGAGGAACTGGAGGCACCCTCTAGAAACAGCCTCCAGTTATTAGCCAGCAAGAAAACAGGGATGTCAGTACTACACCTCAAAGAACTAAATGTTGCCAACAAGATATTTCTTTTAATTTAATTGGTTTGGCATATTGTCCAAAGGAACTGAGCTTAGGTCCAAAGATTTTTAAAAATTGAAGCCTATATGAAGCTCATGCTGCTGCTGCTGCTACTAAGTCGCTTCAGTCGTGTCTGACTCTGTGTGACCCCATAGACAGCAGCCCACCAGGCTCCCCCATCCCTAGGATTCTCCAGGCAAGAACACCGGAGTGGGTTGCCATGTCCTTCTCCAATGCATGAAAGTGAAAAGTGAAAGTGAAGTCACTCAGTCGTATCCAACTCTTGGCGACCCCATGGACTGAAGCCTACCAGGCTCCTCCGTCCATGGGATTTATAAACAGAACTTAATGGTTACTAATAAAATATTCACAAATTTATTATTTATGTATTTTATGAGAAATAAAATTTTACAACCTGATTTTTCTCAGATGCAATAATCAATGGCCCCAACAGACATATAAAAGAAAAATTAAGTCTTCTTTGGTTAAATACACATTTTAAAATATAAAAGCAGATCTTATCAGATATGACCTATGATTCACTGATGGTCTTTAAAAAGGGAACATAAAAAGGGGAACTCTCCTTCTGAATATAGTGTAGTGTGTTAAGTCGATCAGTCTTGTCTGACTCATTGTGATCCCATGGATTGTAGCCCACCAGTCTTCTCTGTCTATGGGATTCTCCAGGCAAGAATATCACAGTGGGTTGCCATTCCCTTCTCCACAGGATCTTTCTGACCCAGAGATTGAACCTGGGTCTCCTCTTTACCATGTGAGCTCCAGGGAAGAGCTTTTGAATGTGGGCACACCTTTATCAGTTGTAATGGAAGGTCTGAGGTTTTGAGAATAGAACCCAACTCATTGTTCTGCTTATACTCGTAACACATAGTTTCCTACATTATGTTCTCTCAGTTAATAACAGATTGTGGGTTACTTTTGGTACTTCTATTTTACTATCCTGTATAATCGAAAGGGATTTGATTTAGGTCATACCTGAATGGTCTACTGGTGTTCCCTACTTTCTTCAATTTAAGTCAGAATTTGGCAGTAAGGAGTTCATGATCTGAGCCACAGTCAGCTCCTGGTCTTGTTATATAGAGCTTCTCCATCTTTGGCTGCAAAGAATGTAGTCAATCTAATTTCGGTATTGACCATCTGGTGTTGCCCATGTGTAGAGTATTTTGTGTTGTTGGAAGAGGGTGTTTGCTACGACCAGTATGTTCTCTTGGCAAAAATTTGTTAGCTTTTGACCTGCTTTGTTTTGTACTCCAAGGCCAAGTTTACCTGTTATACAATGTATCTCTTGACTTCCTACTTTTGCATTCCAATCAGGTCTGTCTAGTCAAGGCTATGGTTTTCCCTGTGGTCATGTATGGATGTGAGAGTTGGACTGTGAAGAAGGCAGAGCACCAAAGAATTGATGCTTTTGAACGTGGTGTTGGAGAAGACTCTTGAGAGTTCCTTGGACTGGAAGGAGATCCAACCAGTCCATTCTGAAGGAGATCAACCCTGGGACTTCTTTAGAAGGAATGACGCTAAAGCTGAAACTCCAGTACTTTGGCCACCTCATATGAAGAGTTGATTCATTGGAAAAGACCGTGATGCTGGGAGGGATTGGGGGCAGGAGGAGAAGGGGACGACTGAGGATGAGATGGCTGGATGGCATCACGGACTCAATGGACGTGAGTCTGAGTGAACTCCGGGAGCTGGTGATGGACAGGGAGGCCTGGCATGCTGCGATTCATGGGGTTGCAAAGAGTCAGACACAACTGAGCAACTGAACTGAACTGAGCCTAACCCCTATAATGAAAAGGACACTTTTTTTTTTAATGTTAGTTCTAGAAGGTTTTGTATAACTTCATAGAACTTCATAGAACTTTTCAACTTCAGCTTCTTTAGCACTATTGTTTGGGGCATAGAGTTGGATTACAGTGATATTGAATGGTTTGCCTTGGAAATGAACAGAGATCATTGTGTTGTTTTTGAGATTGCATCCAAGTATTGCCTTTCAGACTCCTTTGTTGACTGTGAAAGCTACTCCATTTCTTCTAAGGGATTCTTGCCCACAGTAGTAGATATAATGGTCATCTGAGTTAAATTCACCCAGTCCATTTTAGTTCACTGATTCCTAGAATGTTGATGTTCACTCTTGCCATCTCCTGTTTGACCATTTCCAATTTGCCTTGATTCATGGACCTAATATTCCAGATTCCTATGCAATATTGTTCTTTACAGCATCAGACTTTTTACTTGCATCACCTGTCACATCCACAACTGTGTGCTTTTTACTTTGGCTCCATCTCTTCATTATTTCTAGAGTTATTTCTCCGCTCTTCTCCAGTAGCATATTGGGCACCTACTGACCTGAGGAGTTCAAGTTTTAGTGTCCTATCTTTTTGCCTTTTCATACTCTTAATATGGAGTTCTCAAGGCAAGAATACTGAAGTGGTTTGCATTCCCTTCTCCAGTGGACCATGTTTTGTCAGAACTCTCTAACATGGCCTGTCTGTCTTGGGTGGCCCATAGTTTCATTGAGTTAGACAAGACTGTGGTCCATGTGATCAGATTGGTTATTTTTCTGTGATTGTGGTTTACATTCTGTCTGCCCTCTGATTGAGAAAGATAAGAGGCTTATGGAAGCTTCCTGATGGGAGATACCAACTGAGGGGGAAACTGAATCCTGTTCTGATTGAGGAGGGACATACTCAGTAAACCTTTAATCCAATTTTCTCTTAATGGGCAGGGCTGTGATCCCTTCCTTTTCTTTGACCTGAGGCCAAACTATGGTGGAGGGAATGAAGATAATGGCAACCTCCTTCAAAAGATCCCATGCACACACTGCTGCAGTCAGTGCCTCCAACCCTGCAGCAGGCCACTGCCTCCCCACAGCTCTGCCAGAGACTACTAGACAATCATGGGCAAGTCTGGGTTAGCCTTTTATGAGGTCACTGCTTCTTTCTCCTGGGTCCTGGTGCATGCAAGCTTTTGTTTGTGCTCACCAAGAGTCTCTTTCCCGAGTACTATGTAAGTTCTGGCAGCTCTGTGGTGGGGTTAATGGTGATGTCCTCCAAGAGGGTTTATGCCATACCCAGGTCTACTGCACTTGCTGCTAAGTCACTTCAGTCATGTCTGACTCTGTGCAACCCCATAGACAACAGCCCACCAGCCTCACCCGCCCTTGGGATTCTCCAGACAAGAACACTGAAGTGGGTTGCCATTTTCTTCTCCAATGCATGAAAGTGAAAAGTGAAAGGGAAGTCGCTCAGTAGTGTCTGACCCTCAGCAACCCCATGGACTGCAGCCTTCCAGGCTCCTCTGTCCATGGGATTTTCCAGGCAAGAGTACTGGAGTGGGGTGCCATTACTGCACTCACAGACCCTGTCTAAGTCAAATCCCTTATGATTATACCATGGAAGTGACAAATAGATTCAGTGGATTAGATCTGATAGACAAACTGGTTGAAGAACTGCGGACAGAGTTCGTGGCATTGTACAAGAGGCAGTGATCAAGACCATCCACAAAAAAAGAAATTCAAAATGCAAAATGGTTGTCTCAGGAGGCCTGACACATATCTGAGAAAGAAAAAATCCAAAAAGCAAAGGAGAAAAGGAACGATATAACCACTTGAATGCAGAGTTCCAAAGAATAGCAAGGAGAGATAACAAAGCCTTCTTCAGCAATCAATGCAAAGAAATAGAAGAAAACAACAGAATGGGAAAGACTAGAGAGCTATTCTGGAGAAGGCGATGGCACTCCACTCCAGTACTCTTGCCTGGAAAATCTCATGGACAGAGGAGCCTGGTAGGCTGTTGTCCATGGGGTCACAAAGAGTTGGACATGACTGAGTGGCTTCCCTTTCACTTTTCACTTTCATGCATTGGAGAAGGAAATGGCAACCCACTCCAGTGTTCTTGCCTGGAGAATTCCAGGGACGAGGGAGCCTGGTGGGCTGCCGTCTATGGGGTCACACAGAGTCAGACACGACTGAAGTGACTTAGCAGCAGCAGCAGCAGCAGGGAGCTATTCAAGAAAATTAGAGATACCAGGGAACATTTCATGCAAAGATGGGCTCAATAAAGGACAGAAATGGTATGGACCTAACAAAAGTAGAAGGTATTAAGAAGAGGTGACAAGAATGCACAGAATAACTATATAAAAAATATCTTAATGACCCAGATAATCACAATGGTGTGATCACTCACCTAGTGCCAGACATCCTGGAATGTGAAGTCAACTGAGCCTTAGGAAGCATCACTACAAACAAAGCTAGTGGAGGTGATGGAATTCCAGTTGAGCTATTTCAAATCCTAAAAGATGATACTATGAAAGTGTGGCACTCAGTATGTCGGCAAATTTGGAAAACTCATCAGTAGCCACAAACATGGAAAAGGTCTGTTTTCATTCCAGTCCCTAAGAAAGGCAATGCCAAAGAATGCTCAAACTACCGCACAATTGCACTCATCTCACACATTAGCAAAGTAATACTCAAAATCTTCCAGCCAGGATTCAACAGTACATGAACCATGAACTTCCAGATGTTCAAGCTGGATTTAGAAAAGGCAGAGGAACCAGAGGTCAAATTGTCAACACCCGTTGGATCATCAAAAAAGTGAGAGAGTTCTGGAAAAACATCTACTTCTGCTTTCTTAACTGTGCCAAAGCTTTTGACTGTGTGGATCACAACAAACTGTGGAAAATTCTTCAAGAGATGGGAATACCACACCACCTGACCTGTCTCCTGAGAAATCTGTATGCAGGTCAAGAAGCAATAGTTAGAATTGGACATGGAACACAGACTGATTCCACATAGGGAAAGGAGTCCATCAAGGCTGTATATTGTCCTCTGTTTATTTAACTTATATGCAGAGTACGTTATGAGAAATACAGGGCTGGATGAAGCACTGGCTGAAGTCAAGATTGCTGGGAGAAATATCAATAACCTCAGATATGCAGATAACACTACCCTTATGGCATAAAGTGAAGAAGAACTAAAGAGCCTCTTGATGAAAGTGACAGAGGAGAGTGCAAAAGTTGGCTTAAACTTCAACAGTCAAAAAACTAAGATCATGGCATCTGGTCCCAGGACTTGATGGCAAATAGATGGGGAAATAATGAAAACAGGAAAATGCTCCAAAATAACCGTAGTTGGTGACTGCAGCCATGAAATTAAAAGACACTTGCTCCTTGGAAGAAAAGCTATGACCAATCTGGACAGCATATTAAAAGCAAAGAGATTATTTTGGCAGCAAAAATCCATCTAGTCAAAGCTGTTTTTTTCTAGTAGTCATGTATGGATGTGAGAGTTGGACTATAAAGAAAACTGAGCACGAAATAATTGATGCTTTTGAACTGTGGTGTTGGAGAAGACTCTTGAGAGTACTTAGGACTGCACGGAGAGCCAGCCTGTCCATCCTAAAGGAAATCAGTCCTGAATATTCATTAGAGGGACTGATGCTGAAGCTGAAACTCCAATACTTTGGCCACATGCTGTAAAGAATTGACTCATTGAAAAAGACCCTGATGCTAGGAAAGATTGAAGGCGGGAGGAGGTGGGATGGCAGAGGATGCGATGGTTGGATGGCATCACTGATGCTATGACAAGAGTTTGATTTGGTGATGGATAGGGAAGCCTGGCCAGGAAGCAACAGTTAGAACTGAACTAACTGAACAGTTAGAACATGGAACAACAGATTGGTTCCAAATAGGAAAAGGAGTACGTCAAGGCTGTATATTGTCACCCTGCTTATTTAACTTCTATGCAGAGTACATCATGAGAAACGCTGGACTGGAAGAAACACAAGCTGGAATCAAGATTGCTGGGAGAAATGTCAATAACCTCAGATATGCAGATGACACCACCCTTATGGCATAAAGCGAAGAGGAACTAAAAAGCCTCTTGATGAAAGTGAAAGAGGAGAGTGAAAAAGTTGAACATTCAGAAATGTTAAAGCTCAACATTCAGAAAACAAAGATCATGGCATCTAGTCCCATCACTTCATGGGAAATAGATGGGGAAACAGTGGAAACAGTGTCAGACTTTATTTTGGGGGGCTCCAAAATCACTGCAGATGGTGACCACAGCCATGAGATTAAAAGATGCTTACTCCTTGGAAGAAAAGTTATGACCAACCTAGACAGCATATTCAAAAGCAGAGACATTACTTTGTCAACAAAAGTCCGTCTAGTCAAGGCTATGGTTTTTCCAGTGGTCATGTATGGATGTGAGAGTTGGACTGTGAAGAAAGCTGAGAGCGGAAGAATTGATGCTTTTGAATTGTGGTATGGGAGAAGACTCTTGAGAGTCCTTTGGACTGCAAGGAGATCCAACCAGTCCATTCTGAAGGAGATCAACCCTGGGATTTCTTTGGAAGGAATGATGCTAAAGCTGAAACTCCAGTACTTTGGCCACCTCATGTGNAAGGTCCGTCTAGTCAAGGCTATGGTTTTTCCTGTGGTCATGTATGGATGTGAGAGTTGGACTGTGAAGAAGGCTGAGCGCAGAAGAATTGATGCTTTTGAACTGTGGTGTTGGAGAAGACTCTTGAGAGTCCCTTGGACTGCAAGGAGATCCAACCAGTCCATTCTGAAGGAGATCAACCCTGGGATTTCTTTGGAAGGAATGATGCTAAAGCTGAAACTCCAGTACTTTGGCCACCTCATGTGAAGAGTTGACTCATTGGAAAAGACTTTGATGCTGGGAGGGATTGAGGGCAGGAGGAGAGGGGGACGACAGAGGATGAGATGGCTGGATGGCATCACTGACTCGATGGACATGAGCCTGAGTGAACTCCGGGAGTTGGTGATGGACAGGGAGGCCTGGCGTGCTGCGATTCATGGGATTGCAAAGAGTCGGACATGACTGAGCAACTGAACTGAAGTAGAGACAAATAGAGAAGAACTCTGAATTATCTCAATTTGTTTATCTCATTTTTAAAATGTTTTTTAGGGTTAAAGAGGCCAGATTTTAACATCCAAAATAAAAATTTTATCCAGGAATTTACAGAATTTTATATATCCAACAAGGTGCAGTTTTTATAATGCTTAAAATCTAAAAGAGATTATGGAAAATCATTATTTCTAGAGAGGATGAGTTTTGGGGTAGAGATGGGACATATATCTTCTCTATGCCGTTTTATTGATAACCACACAAGCTGAAATAATTTGAATTAGAAATACATCTGATCTCCAGAGTGAAGCATCTACAAACTCTCAGGACCCATGTCCTTGCTCTCCTCCTTGGGTTCATTTTCTGGTTCTCATTGGCTTTCATGGGTGCCTTAAATTTTTAAATGTCCTGATCTCATAGGCATTATTTTTCTCAGATCAGATGCCTGGAATTACAGTCATTGGAAACCTTGAGGATGGGTTTCCTGGGACCAACCTCCCATTTGGTGGCATCCTATTGAAATGGCAATCAAAGTTCTAGGCAGCAGGGGAAGAAGGCTTCCCTGGTGCATTTATATTCTGAAATGTAAATTATGGTTTGCCTTAACTTCCACTGCAATCTTTAAGATGTCCTCCTCCCTTTGTTCAGAAAACATTCTCAGTGCAGTGGGAATACTATTTCCAATTAACAGACAAATCTGCGTGTAAGGAAAGGAAGACTATTAAATTATTGGAGTTAAACCTAGAGGCTTTTTTTTGTTGTTTTTCTCTCATAGGCCATGTCAGCTTTGCAGTGTCTTGAAAGACTCAAGGTTTGGGTGGAATATGATCAATTCAGAATGAAATAAAAATTTACTTGGAATTATGCTTACTAGTGTTTAGGAATCACCAACAAACAACTCTTGCCAACTTATTCAGTTTTGTCTACATTCATAATTAAAGAGTGTTTTATAAGTAAAAATTGATAATCTATTTTGTAATTCAAATTGTCTATTTTAAATATTTATTTTTCACTAGGAACTGTTAGAAATAATGAGTGATAGTTGCTTTTGAAGAAAATCAAAGCTATCTGTACTTACTTGTATATGGAAACACTGACTTTCCTGTCCACCTGGCTTTTGTGCCATTTCCTAACTGTGGTAGGTTGAACTGTTAGCTTCTACAGTCCATCCCATTGTGCCATCAGTTTGTTATTGAGTCCAAGCTCACTCTGCCCACCACGAGAGAGGCCAATAAATACAAGGAATGAGGTGTTGAGATGAGGAATATGGGTTTATTCAGAAAGCTGGCTGACTGAGAAGATGGTAGACTAATGTCACAAAATAATTGTCTTGTTACCAAAGTAGCCAGAATGAACCAGATCCTAGCCAGCTGGAAAGTCACACTGTGACCTTTGTCCAAAGTGCCTTATAAACAGAGTTTCCCTCCATAGGGAGAACACTCCAGATTGGAGCCAAAGCCTCCTCCCCCAAGATGGGAACCAAAGCTCTCCATATAGGATAAGGTCAAAAAGGCCCCAGCGGGACCCTGATATCAAGATATTCTGGGTAAAAGCTTATTTGAACATTTAATTTACAAAAGAGAGTGATATATATTAGAGAATCAATCAACTTGTTCCCTACTGTCAAAGTTACCCAGAACTCCAGTAGAGGAAATTAGAATTGGACACTTCAAGTCCAAGGAAACCCTAGGCCTGCTTCTTATCAGAATGTTCCTCTCCTTTGACGGTGCTTCTAACTATGAGACTGTGTAATTGTGAACTATTCAGGGTCCATTGCTCTTCTGAACTTAATATGTACCCCCAAAGAGCTTTCTTTCAGGATAGATGAAATTGCCTTTTTTTTTGAATTGCATAGTAGTTTATTTATTTATTTTTCAATCTTGGAGGTTTTTTTTAATATAAATTTATTTCTTTTAATTGAAGGCCTTTTTAAAATAAATTTGATATCACCAAAATACAAAAGACATTCAACAGAAATGCCACAAACATATTGTATCAATGCACAGATGAGCTGGCTCCCAACTCAGGTAAATAAATTTACCCTACAAACAAATGAACTAACTCCAAATAGGCAGCCTACCCCATGAAAACTTGTTCCCCAATGAACTGGTTCCAACTGAACCAGCTCCCAACTCAGGTAAATAAATCTACCCTATAAAATAAATCTACCCTACAAAACAGTTCAGTTTAGTTCAGTCGCTCAGTTGTGTCCGACTCTTTGCAACCCCATGAATCACAGCACACCAGGCCTCCCTGTCCAACACCAACTCCCAGAGCTCACTCAGACTCATGTCCATCGAGTCCGTGATGCCATCCAGCCATCTCATCCTCGGTCGTCCCCTTCTCCTCCTGCCCCCAATCCTTCCCAGCATCAGAGTCTTTTCCAATGAGTCAACTCTTCACATGAGGTGGCCAAAGTACTGGAGTTTCAGCTTTAGCATCATTCCTTCCAAAGAAATCCCAGGGTTGATCTCCTTCAGAATGCACTGGTTGGATCTCCTTGCAGTCCAAGGGACTCTCAAGAGTCTTCAACACCACAGTTCAAAAGCATCAATTCTTCAACGCTCAGCATTCTTCACAGTCTAACTCACACATCCATACATGACCACAGGAAAAACCATAGCCTTGACTAGATGGACCTT
>SJXQ01001006.1:80748-136232 GCA_006408695.1 Aepyceros melampus
TCCTATTTGGAACCAGTCTGTTGTTCCATGTCTAGTTCTAACTGTTGCTTCCTGACCTGCATACCGATTTCTCAAGAGGCAGGTCAGGTGGTCTGGTATTCCCATCTCTTTCAGAATTTTCCACAGTTTATTGTGATCCACACAGTCAAAGGCTTTGGCATAGTCAATAAAGCAGAAATAGATGTTTTTCTGGAACTCTCTTGCTTTTTCCATGATCCAGCGGATGTTGGCAATTTGATCTCTGGTTCCTCTGCCTTTTCTAAAACCAGCTTGAACATCAGGGAGTTCACGGTTCATGTATTGCTGAAGTCTGGCTTGCAGAATTTTGAACATTACTTTACTAGTATGTGAGATGGGTGCAATTGTGTGTTAGTTTGAGCATTCTTTGGCATTGCCTTTCTTTGGAATTAGAATGAAAACTGATCTTTTCCAGTCCTGTGGCCACTGCTGAGTTTTCCAAATGTGCTGGCATATTGAGTGCAGCACTTTCACAGCATCATCTTTCAGGATTTGAAACAGCTCCATTGGAGTTCCATCACCTCCACTAGCTTTGTTCGTAGTGATGCTTTCTAAGGCCCACTTGACTTCACATTCCAAGATGTCTGGCTCTAGATTAGTGATCACATCATCATGATTTGAGCTAGGTTACATCATGATTACAACTAGGTAGCTCACCCCACAAAAACTAGCTCCCCAATGAACCAGTTCCCAGAGTCCAGCAACACCTACCCACTCTGACAGGGTACCTCAACCAAATTGGCTTGTCCTATAAAGGAAAAGCCCAAATTGAGGAGGGGGCTATGTTCCCCGTGTGTATATATCAGAGTGGCTTAGGCTACAAAATTGAGCCATTGACTCATAACACAAAAAGGCACACAAAACCACAAATGAACCAACCAGCTATCAAACTGGGTGGACTTACCCTAAAAATACATTTTGCCGGTTCTTTGCCTCAAATGCCAAGTAGTGGGGCAATCAGTGCCACTCCAGGGAACGCTGAAAGGAAGACCCTCAGGACAAATGGTCCCAGCAACTGCTTGGGGCTTTGTCTCTTAATATTCCCTGATCAGGGCTGGCTAGACACGAGCAGCAAGGCTCCTGCACTGGCTCACCAGATCTGTTACTGAGTCCGGGCTCACTCTGCTCGCCACACGAGAGGCCAATAAATCCAAAGGACTAGGTATTGAGCAAGGAAAATGACTTTATTTGGAAAGCTGGCTGACCAAGAAGATGGCAGAAGATGGCATCTTTCCAGGGCCTGGATGCCAGGTTTTTTATGGATCAGAGATAGAGGGAGGGAGGGAAAAAAAAAAAAGACCATTTAATGCTTGCAAATATTTGCTAGAATGGCAAGTCTCAGGCAGGGGGGTGTGTTATTTTCATTTCCTTACATTCACAGGTGATCAGGGTCAGATTATCTCCCTGTGAGCTAAACAGAAGCATGTTTAAGGGTCAGGCAGAGGGGGCAGGGTTCTCTGAGGCAGGCTACTATGTATGATTATAATAACAAAACTGGCAAAAACCAGGGTTAAAGTCACAGAAATAAATCCAGCATGAAATGAGAATTAACCCTTCCAGATACATTTTGACTGAAGGTGGAATGTATTTCATTACTACCTGATTTTGGCCAATGCAGTATTTGCAGACCTAACGTAATGCAAGAAAAGACTCAAAATGAATGTTCTCCTTGAAAATGTTCAACAACCTGCTTTCAACTTATTAAACAGTGTGAGTGAAAAATCAATTGTTAAAAACATGAGGAAAAATGTTTTGATTTGTAACATTGGCTATTTTCCATGGTATCAGTATTCCCACTACTGTCAGTTTTAAGCAACTGGGAGACACTGGTGAATACGATGCTGGGAAGAGACATACAGGCACATACCACTTATAGCATTTCTACTATACAAAGAGAATAGACCTAAATCACCTTAAGATTCTAGATACTAAGAGAATGTAGAAGCATAGTGAGAAAGTGATTTTTAAATGTTTATCTTTGTTGTTAATGTAATATACTTACTTGTAACTTATTATAATATAGCTTTTAATAATGGCTGTTTTATAGTTTATTTATTTTTCAAATTTATTTATCTTTTTATTGAAGGATAATTGCTTTACAGAATTTTGCTGTTTCCTGTCAAACCTCAACATGAATCAGCCATAGGTATACATATATCCCCTCCCTTTTGAACCTCCCTCTCATCTCCCACCCCATCCCACCCCTCTAGGTTGATACAGAGCCCCTGTTTGAGTTTCCTGAGACATACAGCAAATTCCCGTTGGCTATCTGTTTTGCATACAGTAATGCAAGTTTTCACTCTTTCCATACAGCTTACCCTCTCCTCCCCTCTCCCCAAGTCCATAAATCTATCCTCTATGTCTATTTCTCGATAATGGATGTTTTTAAACAACCAACTCACAAAACACTAAGATAAAACAGTCAACTCTTGTAAATTAGTACAGTTAACTGTAGATGGTTTGATGGCATCACCAACTCAATGGACATGAGTTTGGGTGGACTCTGGGAGTTGGGGATGGACAAGGAGGCCTGGTGTGCTGCAGTTCATGGGGTTGCAAAGAGTCGGACACGACTGAGCAACTGACTGAACTGAACTTTTCTTGAACTTTTCAGGTTGGCCATCTCTTCTGCACTCCTGACATCACTGAAAAGGACATGCCTTAACCAGCCCCCTGTTCAAGGAGGATAAACACACAGGAAACAGCTTCTCCCATCTTACTCATTGACCCATACCTTGAAGCGGAACTGCCTTACTAAGCCCTGCCAAAGGGAACAGACCCAATAATGCTGCAGATCAATGGAAATGAACGATTGCTACTTCAAGCTACTGTGTTTGGAGGTAATTTGTTAGATAGTACATTTGGAGTACTATATGAATAATATAGCTACTTCTTTCTGAGAAGAATCATAACAAAATATCATACTGTTTTTATTATTATAAGAGCCAGTGGGATATTTATTATTATTATCTGAACTTAGTGCTATTTTTATGTTTTCTGTGGAATTTAGTCTAAAAAGATATAAAGTGTCTCCTGGATCATGTGACTAGCCAGTTTGCTACCAGTGATGACCTCATAACTCTAACAACTACTTTTTGTTGATATTTGTGATTTTAATGCTCAGTGAATATCCACACTTCCTTGGTAGCTCAGTTGATAGTAACATTTATCTATTAAGGTGTTGGTAAACAAGGCTGGGGGCTTCCTTGGTGGCTCAGCAGTAAAAAAAATCTGTCTACAATACAGGAGATATAGGTTTGATCTCTGGGTCAGGAAGACCGCCTGGAAAAGGAAATGGCAATCCACTCCAGTATTCTTGCCTGGGAAATCTTATAGTGGGCTATAGTCCATGGGGTGGTGAAAGAGTCGGACACGACTTAGTGACTAAACCACAACAAGGACAGTGGCAAAACAAACCTAACTGGCGCTAGCACGGCATGTTTTAATGTCAGTTTGATAAAATTCACCCCAGATCTGTAACTGCATTAAATTATCAGCAGTGTGCTTTTCTTTGTGCAGTGATGGTTCAAAATGGAAAGATAGTACCGCAGGATCAGACTTTCATGTTTAACATCTTTCATCTTTAATAACATGAGACATTGTCTTACACTGTAAAAATGGCAGTGTAACCAGCCATTAGAAGTAATTTTATTGCAGTTGTTTAAGGAGAAAAAGAATTTGCTTTCTATTCTATATGCAACAAATGGAGGTCATTGCATGTAGGGTAGCCAAAGCGTGTGGAACAGTGGTGGCTTCCCAGTGGTCTCAAAAAAGAAAAAGAATACTTATCCATCAGGAAGGACCTTACAATTACCTCAGTCTCAAAATCACATATGCATTAACAAGCAAATTGCATATTCACATCACAACCAAAACATTTTGTGCCAGAAAAATATCATTTCTTCCAACTTCCACAGCTCCAACCCTGGTCTAAGTCACCAGCAACTCCCACCCGCCCCCTCCCTGGGCACCTCTATGTCTGCCCTTATTTCCTGTACTGATCTTGCTAAAATAAAACTCAGATCAGGCCACTTTTCTGCTCAGAGCCTGATGGAGCCTTCCTATCTCACTAAAATTAAAGGCAGCGTTTCCTGAAAGGGCTTCCTAGTCTCCTCTTCCCTCCCCTCCCCTTCCTCTCCAAGCCCGTTTCTTACTCCTCTCCCTGCCCTGAGAGTACAGGTCACAACCCAGACAATCAGGCTCCATCCTACTGGTATGTCTGCGTTCATTCTTACCATTCCCTTTGCTGTGAGTTTGCTCCCACATTATTATTACCACTGACTTCCTTTCCTCCTCCAGGCTTTAATCAAATCGGCAACACGGTGAGACTTTCTCTGATTGTCCTACTTAAAATTAAATACCACCCTCATGAACTTTCAGCCCCTTTCCTTCATTATTTATATCAACACAAATACAACAAAACTGTATGTTATATTATCCTAATGTATTTCACTTATGCTCTCTCCTCCCACAAGAAGGTAAACTCTGGGCAAGAATTTGGGTCTGTTTGGGCCATTGTCGTGTTTTCAGCACCTAGGACAGTGTCTGTGCGTACTAGAAGCAAATTGCTCAAAAAGTAGTTGTGGATTAAACAAGTCCTTGATTATAAATGAGGTCATCTATGTACAGTTTTGTGTCTTTCTTGTCATATAGAAACATCCCAACACATATTAGCAACAATCATAGTTTTCTTTATCTTTTTGAAAGTCAAATGTAGGTGATAATGTGTAGAAGAGGAAAGAATAGCTGAAACTTAAGAGACAGGCACATTTGAAAGTGTTCTAAATAATCTCTAACAGGCCTGATGATTTTTCAAAACTATTTAGAAGTTTTGGACTTAACATTATAAAATAGCAAATTTCAAATTCACTCAGATCTATCTCCATTTAAATTCTCAAGGGAAAGTAAATACAGTGACAGATGAAACAAATGTGATGAAAGGCTTACATTCTTGGGTACTTCTCCTTATGTTCAAACTCAATAAAAAGCTGACTTGTCTCTGGAGCCTTTGCCAACAAATAAACACACTTTTCCTTTGCTCACTCTCCTTTCTACCAGGCTCACTAACTCTGCAGCATTTCAAGGCCCTTTGTTTTTTTTTTTTCCTCCTGTCCCTCAGTGAACTCACTGCTCACATGTTTTCAGCTATTGCCTGTGCTCAGATTATCTCCAATTTTCTTTCAACACTCTCATGTTTCTTGCTGTCGCTAAGCTATCTTTATATCTAAACATCATAACTCTACTCGGAAATATGAGGCACTCTCTCCAAGATGTCAGTCGCTTAAGTGGCTCTACTGTCTTCATCCGTCTGTGCTTTTGTTGACCTGAAATGCCTCCGTGAAGATCTTAACTCCTTTTTCCTCTTATATTAATGGGTGGATCTTTTCTTCCCCTTTCTACCTGCAGCTACATTTGCAGTAGAATACATTAAAATACATTTCCCATTGCTTTCCATTTATTATTAGTACTATCATATATGTCTGTGCTATACAGCACATTGAGAATGAGTACCTAACATGCCCACTCACCAGGGTAAGAAATAAAATATTGGGGAAAAAAGACTCTTATACATAGTTTTACAAGCATATTCTTTCTTTTTCTATAAACAGCAACTGATCTCCTATATTTATTGTTCATCTTTCTCATGAATACTTTTCAACAGGAAAGTTAAGCACTTGTTCATATTTGTTTCCTTCAAAAATAACTAATTTTTTTTCACATTTTACATTTTATGTAAATGTAGCCATGCTGTTTTTGCTCTCAGAATCACTCTTCAACAGTTCATCCATGGTGATTAGATTAGATGATTTCACTTTTTTTCATTGCTCTATAGTATTCTGTCATATATATATATACCACAATTTATTTTTACAGTATGCAATAGATTCTTATCTACTCTCCTTGTTCCTATCATCTTTAATGTCTGATCTACCCAACAGCTGCTTAATAATCTTTCTTAATTGTTTCTTAGTCAATCTCCTGCCTGGTGCAAGAACATAAGGGGTTCCATATTGACTGTAATATCAACAGTCATTCTCCTATAATATTTAAGATAATTCACCACATGATTATTTCAATACCACCATTCTTCCAAATACATTCTCTATACCTTGGTAAAATAAATCTTATTTCCATGCCCAAAAGCAAGCTTGCAAATACCTCATGGAAAACTAGACTGTGGAATATTATTTCTCTCTCTCTTTCCTTTGTTTCTTGTTATTTTTAAATGACTCAAAAATACAGTTTTTCATGACTTTTTCCTGGTTTAAACTCGTTCATCTACTTTCATCCCCAGCTCTTTTTCTTTCCTGCCCCTCCCAACATGCTCTTTACACTAATGCTCAGTCATATTTACCATGTAAATATTCTTTTTCATGAATATGCAGGAAAGTACCCATTCTGTTCAATAAGTATTTAGTGGGCATTTGCTGGAAATGGGTGGAATACAAATGTAGATACAGAATAAAACATAGTCCCTTCCCTTTAAGACTCAGACTAGTCATGTGTCCATAAAGAGATGGTGAGAGTTCAGCATGCAAATATCATGTTCAGCTTTTGTGTAAAGTGTCATGGAAGTTTAGACAAAGGTTCTTTTCCCACATTTGGAAGAAAGGGAAGAACAGGCTTTGAGGAACTAATAATACATCTAAAATGAGTTAACAATGATCAATATCAGTTAAGAAGATAAAATAGGAAGCAGATGGAAGTCATAACCAAGCAGAGGAAGAAATATGAATAAAATCTCATGATCTATAAACTACATATATACACTATATAGTGAGAATGGCAAGTTTTGAAATGTGAAAGTAAGACAGTGATGAAATAATACTTTCTAGGAGTGTCATGAGAATGAATGAGTTAGTATATCGAAAGCACTTAGAACAGTCCTTGACACCCAGTAAATAATAATTGATATTTAAATAATGGATATAATTATCTATTTCTATAATTGTCAGTCAAATAATAGAAAGCTTTGAATGCCAGGTAATAGAACTTGAATTGTGGAGGGTTTTCAGTGGGATTTAAATAAGAAAATGGCATGGTAAGCTTTAATTTTTAGATAGAGTACTCAGAGTACTCAGAAGACACTGAAAGAATTAGGAGACAGAAAAATTAATAAAGACAATATTGCAGTTTCCAGCAAAAGATGGCAAGGCAATGGAGAAGTAATAGTGATGGAGATGAGGAGGAGGTGGATTCAATAGTCTTTTAAGCAGTTGACTGTGGTCATTGAGGAAGGAGAAGGAAATCCATGATGATAGATTATATGGCTGGAGAAAAGAAGGTGTCATCCACTGAAATGAAGAGATTCTCTTTAAGAAGGTGCAAGCCTTTCCCAGGCATTCCTCACTAAACTACGCCATACTTCATCCCCAGTAGTGTGTATTTTCAAAATGGCCAATTATGACTGAGACTTTGAAACAATGTTCCCTAACAAGGTGTATTATGACATATGGCATTAATGGGTCATGCGCATTCACAGCAATCACAGTGGAGCCCATCAGTAAAATGAGTGTGGTTTTGAGTACTTAAAGAAAAGCAGGCATTAATCTTTGAAAACAAAATCATGCTTCTGACGGTGATTCTGGATTGAGACTGAAAGCCATTTGTTTTCTGACTGAAGAAAAATTTTGTCTCCAGAGTGGTATACTAATTGTGGCTGTCAGGACTGAGTTTTTTAATTGTTCTGTGAGGGAATGTGTGGTTTATAATGGCAATTTCATAATTAGTCTTGAAATGCAATAGGGAACATTTCATGACAACTTCCTAATGTGAAGTCCAGGATCTAAATAGCCATTTTAATTCAGTAGCTGTTAATACAACTTTCTTTTCTTTTTTCTTTGTTGACTATGAGTAAGGAAATGTTTTAGGAAGTGGAGAAACAAGCACAAAAAAAGCAAAAATTCTGTCTGACATTAGGTCACAGTTAAGCCAGAACAGATGGACAATTAAAGCAGAGAGAAACCTGATTGTGATAGGAGCATGCCTAAGACCTGAGCACTGCTAAAGGCGTGAGATCCAGAAAAGGATGGAGAAGTTCTGCATTTCAAGTGGAAGTGATAAAGACCAGAGGTGCATTTTTAGGAGCGTCTTTTTGGCTGCAGTGTGGAGAGCAGACTGGGCAAACCCAGTGGGAGAGGCAGAGGGATACGACTCTTTGCCATTTGATTGCCCAGGTGAGAAAGAGTTAGGACCTAAACTTAGACAGTGATGGAATGTGGGGAAGAAGAGACGGTGGCCAAAGGCATTGTGGAGAAAGGCAGAAGAGCAGGGAAATGGTGGCCTGTTAGCAAGTGGTGATCTAGCAGGATGACCGCCGTCTAGTGTCAGTTGGGTGGACAGTTACATGTCAATGGGCTGATAAGGCATGCTAAGAGCAGGCTCTGTCTGAATGTAAATCCTAACATTGCCACTTATATAGCAGAATGTCCATGAGCTGGTTAGCTGATACATACAAGCCCACCATTTTTCATGACACAACAGTCATCAGAGACGTTTGTCTCCATAGGGGATAAAACCAGCCAAGTGGGCTATTTTACATATGGTATTGTAAGTTTCCATGTTACTCTTTCCATACATCTCACTCTGCCCTCCCCTCTTCCCATGTCTATAAGTCTATTTTGCTGTATGGCTCAGGAAACTCAAACAGGGGTTCTGTATCAACCTAGAGGAGTGGGATGTGGAGGAACACGGGAGGGAGAGTCAAAAGGGAGGGATATATGTATACCTATGGCTGATTCACGTTGAGGTTTGACAGGAAACAGCAAAATTCTGTAAAGCAATTATCCTTCAGTAAAAAATTAATTAATTAAAAAAACACACACAGCCAAGTTGCATCAGTTGCCATCCTTGAAGTGTTACCTCTCTAGTACCTACCTCATTGAGTGACTGTAAGGATTTAGAGGGTTAAAATACAAAAGTGCTAAAAATAGTGTCTGACACATAGGAAGCGCCCTGTGAATGTTGATGATCATGATGCTATCCCACGATTCAGGTACATGGTTCTGGGAACATCCTGTTGCAGTTCTGGGAATTCACAGAGGATATTCACATCCTAAATGTGGATGGATGATGCTTTCCTGCCAGAAGGAGCAAGTGATCCCCAGAGGGAGGCTGGCACTTGGCACGGCTCTCAACACCTCAACCTTGCTCCCACTCACCAGAACTTCTTCCTCCCTTTTAATTAAGGCCTTGCTCAGCATCATTCAGAAAAGTACCTCCTGCTTAATATGTGACTCATAGTCCAACCATTTGAACAGCACAAATGCTTCCTCTGCAGGAAGGAGCAGATGCTCTGGTGGAAAACAAGTAGAGAGAAATAAAGCAGGGAACCTCAAAAATGCGGTGAAAGTTGGGGCTGAAAAAAATCACAAGTTTCCATAGATGTGTTAGCTTATAGAGGCCCCTTATTTTTCAAGACACAACCATCATCAGAGACCTTTGTCTCCCAAGAAAATAAAACCAGCTAGAGTTGCATCAGCCGCCATCCCTGGGGTGCTGATCTGCCAGAGGAAGCTACACAGGGCAGAAAGGCTTCTCTCTAGGTAGCAATAAAAGAGTTATCATCTCACTCTGGTACTCCTCTGGGACCCAGAAAGAAAAAAAAAATCTAAGTCTGGCACCTAGGTACTTTCCTAAGTGAGTTGTCATGGCAACGGGGTATAGCAACTATTTTCAGGATTCTAGGACCTTGGCAATCCTCATGCGTTTCTCTGCCTCGGCTTCTATGTATGCAGAACATATGGGTACCAGAATTGGTGCCAGAATGGAGAGGAGGATTTGAAATCCATGCCAGGATTCCTCCAGGTTACATGGGACCTCAGCCGACCTCACAGAGTTTAGCTTGCTCGGCACCACGGCCGATAGCATGACCCATCTGGTCTCACTGCCTGCTGGGGCTTCATCGTTCCAGCTGTAAAATAAGGAGATTAGACTCAGCAAGTGCAGAGGTTGATGTCAGCTCCAGAATGCTTAGAATCTCAGTAATTTATAGAATTTTCTTTTGGAGTTCTCCATGGTTGGGCTTGAATATGCTGTTGTAAAGGAAAATAATCGCCTTCATTAGTCTCATTATGTAATTACCGCCTCTTGATCAAGAACTTTATTTTTGTTCAAAGAAAGCGGTTAGCTCATTGTGTATAACATACATAGTTAAGAAGGCAAGATTTATATGTATTGTGTGCATATGTGTGTACTCACAGAAGCTTGTGTGCAAGGGTATGAGTATCACTAGTTCTTTTATGAAAATAATTTTAGATTTGTAAAAAGGCCCCAAGAAAGGACCTCTGAGAGAGTAGAGAGACATTCTGATGTTCATGTATTTTCATTTTTTCATTAAATTTCATTTCTTTGATTTATGACTCTATGACATGCAATACTGTATTAACTGTATGTGAGTGTGTCTTTGTGTGTGTGTGTGTGTGTGTGTGTGTGTGTGTATGACACTGTGTATGTACTATGAGAGGCTGCAGCTCTGAGTCAAACTATTTCCCTCAAATTGAGAAATGACTGTGCTATTTATGAGCTCAGTAATGCACAACATTTTATCCTTGCACTTTGGACAGCATTTGACAAATAGCACATAATTAATAAATATTTGGAGGGGTAAATAAATGAATATAGGAATGAAATAGAGTAGGCCTACTTGAGTTTTTGGCATCTGCTAAGAATAATCTGGGTGTCCCAGTTATCTGTTCCTGTGTAACAATCTTAAAACACTGTGACAAAAAAAAATCATTTAAAATTTTATGCTCATGGACATAGGTCAGGAACTCCAGAAAATACAGTGAAGGCAGCTCTTTTCTGTCCCATAGTGTCTGGAGCCTCAGTTGGGATGACCCTAGCATCTGGGGATGACTCTAATGACTGGGGATGACTCTAAGGGCTGGAGATGACCCCACTAACTGGGGATGCCCCAAGCAGCTGGGGGCTGGAAGATCTGAGGCTGAGGGATCCAAGTTCGGTTCTTCACTCATAATTTGGGTGCCTTGAGGGGGTTGCTAGAAGGCTTGGCTTACCTGGAACCCCTGTCCAGAGCTCCTACATGGGGATGGAGTTTCTATGGGGGCTGGCTTTGGAGAAGGAAGATCTGGAGCATCATCAAAACAGAAGCTGCGGGACTTCTTTTGACTTAGCGTTGGGAGAAACAGTGTCACCTCTGCCACATTTCATTGGTTGTAAGTCACTAAAATCAGCTCAGAGTCAAGAGTGAGTGACAAAGCACAGTAGCGACCAGAGGTGGCAGGCAGGGTGGGTGGCAGAGCACGGGCTCTGTTAAAAAATATGATGCCTATCTAACTTCCGTTTCTTGGTACTTGATCTGCACCTTTTCAGAAAGCTTGTAGAGTGTACTTTTTGTCTTTATTCTGGGATTTCACTTCATTATGTTGAAGTGTGGATTTCTCCTTATTAGCCCTGGTTAGTATCCCGGAGTCACTTGAATCTTCCTTTTTTTTTTTTTAATGTTTCTTTAATTATGGGAAATTTAATTTTGATCAAATATTTTCTACCTTCCATTTTTTGGCTCCTGGAACATTATTTAGTTTTTGGCACTTCTCCCTCGATTCTCCCTGGCTTTCCTTTTATCATGAACTGCTATCTTTCTTTCATCTTGTCTTTCACTTTAATAACCAAAGTTGCATCTGTGTCTTTCTGGTATTTACACCATCTGTTGACTGTTCTGTTTTATTTGCTAAGTATTTGATACCAAATGATTTCTACTCGTTTCTTTAATGGTTTGAAGTTACTTTTACTGGAAAATAGCTGCTTTACAGGGTTGTGTAGTTTCTACTGTATAGCAAAATGAACCAGTCATCCATATACGTATATCCCCCTCCTTTTTGGACTTCCTTCCCATTCAGGTCACCACAGTGTGTTAAATTGTTTTTCCTGTTCTATACAGCATATCCTCATTAGCTATCTATTTTATACATTAGTATCAATACTTCTTGACTTCATGTTACCAGTATTTTCCCCTTCAGTTCATTTCAGTCCCTCAGTCGTGTCCGACTCTTTATGATCCCATGAATCGCAGCACGCCAGGCCTCCCTGTCCATCACCAACTCCCGGAGTTCACTCAGACTCATGTCCATCGAGTCAGTGATGCCATCCAGCCATCTCATCCTCGGTCGTCCCCTTCTCCTCCTGCCCCCAATCCCTCCCAGTATCAGAGTCTTTTCCAATGAGTCAACTCTTTGCATGAGGTGGCCAAAGTACTGAGTTTTAGCTTTAGCATCATTCCTTCCAAAGAAATCCCAAGGCTGATCTCCTTCAGAATGGACTGGCTGGATCTCCTTGCAGTCCAAGGGACTCTCAAGAGTCTTCTCCAACACCACAGTTCAAAAGCATCAATTCTTCGGTGCTCAGCCTTCTTCACAGTCCAACTCTCACATCCATACATGACCACTGGAAAAACCATAGCCTTGACTAAATGGACCTTAGTCGTCAAAGTAATGTCTCTGCTTTTCAATATGCTGTCTAGGTTGGTTGTAACTTTTCTTCCAAGGAGTAGGCATCTTTTACTTTCATGGCTGCAGTCGCCACTTATTGTCCCTAATTTAATAGTCATCTGTTTGATTCTTTCTTTTTTTGCAATGTGTCTGTAACTTTCAGGTGTGCAGTCACTGTGACCTGGGCTCCTGGCTCCATACATTGTGTAATGTGATGGGTCTAAGTTCTGGACTTGCTGTTGTTCTTGCCTGTCCCAGCAAAGGACAAGCTTTGAGCCCAAGACATCATGGAATAGCATGGATATTCCTCCATATAGTCAATAGTCACAGGTAATTCTGTCAGTCAGGAAATCACTTAAAATTTTCAGGGAAAAAATATGTATCATGAAGAGGTATTTGTCCATAGCTGTAATCCTTCAGCCATGGCAAATTAGAGGGTAAGGGCTAAAACAATGGATACTCAAGAGTTGTTTTCATCAACTCTCCACCCCAATAGTTATGTTATGCTTCTTTCATAATGACCACCCCAACAGCCTGAACAATGTAGTTTCTGTAGGGAAAGATCAGGAAACAACTCCTTAAATGCCTGACTTCTCCACTGCCTAAGTCTATAGCCCACTCTAATATACACACACACACACACACACACACACACACAGCAAGAAGATGGCTCCATATTTTCCCCAAAGCCTCTTAGCCTTTGATTTCCCTAATTTCTCTAGGGTTGATTTTAGGGGAGGAGACCAGTAGCCTATGTTAATTTTGCCATCTCATCAACTATGGAAAGATCCTCCAGTATTTTTCCTAATTAAATATATTTCTACAGAAGAAAGGGATAACTAAGTATCATTTCTCCTACATCTCCAATCGTGAATTTCTAGTGATAGAAATTTCACTTCAGATGTAATGATGGTGTTTATAATTATCTTCATCATCCTCTTCATTGCTTTTATAGGTATTATTATTATAAATATTCTAATTCATTCATTACTTCCTCTGTGCCTTATTCCATAATAATCACTCTGCACATAAAAGCATTTGAAATCTAGGACCCCTGGATAGTTTCCTTAAGTAGCTACGTCATATGCAAAAGTTCAAAATTCAAAAAGTCTAAAATAAAGTGAAATGAAACACCAAATTCTTTATTTCAGTGTCTCAAAGGGCACACTTGGAAGCTTCTTGTGTCTCCATCTCTCACTTCCTCAGCTCTTATCTCCCCATAGTCCCCAGACTCTTCTACAATTTTCTCCCACCCCTAGGTTTTTTATTTATTTACTAATTGACTTACCTCCTTTGTTGAGTTCTTTCCATCTTCTTCCTGAGTCTTAGGTCCAATTCTTTTTGGTTTCTTCTGTGTTGCAAAAGGCTTCTCTGGCAAGATGCACTCTATAGAAATTGGATTAACAACTAACACTTTCTCTTTGGTAAATCAAAGGAGGAGGACATCTCTGAATAGTCCCTCATTAATGTTTCCATCACACACGTATGGTCTCATTTAGGTCTCTAGACACTGTGTGTTTGATATAACTATATTTTTCATGAGGACAGCCAGTCTCAGAGAGGGCAGGTTGCTTGCCCAGGGTTGCAGCAGACGGTCTTGGAAGTGAAGAAGTGGGGATTTAGAGGTAGATTATCTGATGTCGATGCCAGTGCTTTGATTGTGCGTGCTTGGTCGCTCAGTCTTGTCTGACTCTTTGCAACCAGTGGGCTGTAGCCTGCCAGGCTCCTGTGTTCATGGGATCTTCCAGGCACGAATACTAGAGTGGGTTATCATTTCCTCCTCCAGGGGATCTTCTGGACCCAGGGATTAAACCCACACCTCCTGCACTGGCAGTCGTGTTTACCACTGTGCCACCTGCGGTACTGCGATACTTACTCTCACAGTGCATTGCCAAAAGTATATCAAGGTCCAGACTCTCATATAAACTGTGATCTTCATTTGAGCACTTCTATCAGGGGAGATATTGTATTTAAGGGAACCTATCTGAGCACTGCGATTTTGCTTCTGCTTGCTCAAGTGTATCTCCATTCCCAGAGAGCTGCTCACCTGAGGTCATGAAAGCAATTTCCGTCTGCATAGTTTAATAGACCTGTTACCAGTGTAACAGCTGTTAACAGCCCATTAGTAAGTATTTGGGCAAAGCTAGACAATCTCTTGTACTAAGGCTTTTATCATGCATTTTAAGTCATGAGATTAATAAATAATAAACTACCTACCAGCAATAATCACTATGAAATCCCACACTTCAAATGTGCTGGCATATGTCATTAAATATATTTAAGTTATCCAACTGAAGATCTGAAGCAGCATTTCTCGGAATTCTGCCATGCCCTTGAACTTAAAACAAGCTCGAGGAACACAGTGCTCTTCTTCTGAAACCAGGATTCAATGTCCAGTTCCTGGAGGTTGAGAATGAAGTGTGTGTACTCATTCAAGAAACACTGCTGCAGAATATCAAGTCTCCCTCCTTGTACACATCTTACTAAATACAGTAAGCTGAAGAACCAAGAGAAAAAAAGGGGAGGCCTTCTTAAATAAGATACTTTATTTGGACCTGTGGGCCAAATTTCTAACAGCAAGGGTGAAGCAGAAATTTGGACAATTACCTAGAGAATAATTGATATACCTCATAAGCAAGTGCAGACAGTATATACCAGGAAAATAAATCAGCTCCATTTTCATTTCTGTTATGAAGTACAAGAATTGAGAACTCTTAAGTGTTTAAAACCTGAAAATCTATGAAAACTTCAAGACCAAATATCAGGCTCTTTTTTTTTTTTTTTTTCTGTCCTCTTCAGTATTTCACATCAAAATAGTTGACTTCCTGGTATTCAGTAAATAGCTGATGAATGAATGAAAGAATAAATGAACTTTGTATTTCCATAGTGTTTTTGTAGTTAACAAAGTAAATGTACCTTATGTACATTATGCCCTAATAAAAGTGGCAGAAATTAGTGCTTTTGTCTCCTTACAAATAAACAGGGCACAAATATGGAGAGGAAAAAGAGTTTTGGAACAAAGCAGGCCTATTGTAAATTTTACCTCTCTCCCTATATTAGCTTTTAGTTTGCAGTTTGTTCTCCAAGCTCAGTTTCCCTAGCAATCAAATAGTGATAAAAATATAAAATTCTATAGTAAAAAATAAATAACAAGTATCCATCCTGTAAATCCCCAAAAAAATCCTGTAAATCTCTCTGTCCGAAATCCTCTCTTCACTTATGGAAATCTTGATCTTGTCTTAAGACAATTGAAAAGATGTTCAGTTACTGTTTTTGCTGTTAGATACAGATTAAATTTTGTCAAGCTTGAGACATGTAAGAGAGTGATCAGTTCAGTCGCTCAGTTGTGTCTGACTTTGCGACCCCATGGATGCAGCATACCAGGCTTCCCTGTCCATCACCAACTCCTGCAGCTTACTCAATTCATGTCCATCAAGTTGATGATGTCATCTAACCATCTCATCCTCTGTCATCCCCTTCTCCTCTTGCCATCAATCTTTCCCAGCACAGGGTCTTTTCCAATGAGTCAGCTCTTCACATCAGGTGGCCAAAGTATTGGACCTTCAGTATTGGAGCTTTATTGAAGCAAAATATAGGAGCTTTATTTTGGAAAGACTGACAGTTTTCTTCAGGGAAGTTTCCCCTTTTATTTGAATTACAAGAGGTATATCATTGAAAATTTGGAAAAGGAAATTTTAAATAAACCACAACCCCATTGATTTTAACAAAGAAATTTTGTTTTCTGTGTACTATATTCATTTTAATGAGCATTATAGTAAAAAGCCTCTTATCCTTATCCACCAGAAAGCGGACAGAATAAAAACCACAGTCACAGAAAGCTAACCCTAACCAAACTGATCATATGGACCACAGCCTTGTCTAACTCAATGAAACTATGAGCCATGCTGTGTAGGTCCACCCAAAACAGACGGGTCATGGTGGAGAGTTCTGATGACACATGGTCCATTGGAAGAGAGAATGGCAAACCACTTCAGTATTCTCAAAGAACCCCATGAACAGTATGAAAAGAGAGTCTAATGGCACTGTCGATTCATTTTCCTTGCTGACCTAACCTTTCCTTATTACTCACATATTCCTGCTGAAGCCCACAGGGCTGTGTTGAGTCAATCAGAGTTCGAGACAAAAGCAAATTTCAGTAATGCTGATCTTAACTTAAAATTTTGATATGTGTTTTAACATAAATTTTTTGCATTAATTGTCATGCTTTAAAATATTACATTAAAATGATTTGCTTTATGTATTTTTCTCATTTGGCCTCCCTGGTCTTTGTTGAGGCACACAGGCTTAGTTGGCCTGTGGCATGAAGGATCTTCGTTCCCCAACCAGGGATTGAACCCACATCCTGTGCATCTGAAGGAGGATTCTTAACCATGGGACCACTAGGGAAGTCCTTGCTTATTGGTTTTTTATGCACTCTTAAATTTATACCTAAGGCAACTGCCTCACTTGATCACCCAATCCAGGCCCTGCCTTCCTACTTTCTCCTCTTATCTGTTCAGTCTCATTTTCCATCTAGTGTAATGTCAATCTAAGTCTTCCTTCAGCTAGCAGATGCCAGGATTAGTCTAAGAATAGCTGAGACCTCTCCCATTGGCTCTTAGGAGCCCTGGCAGTAGAAGAACCTCCTACTTTTCCATGACACTGAAAATCTCCAGGCAGAAATTAAGACTGCTAGACCCAGAGTTTACACTGGGAAGCTTTTTTTTTTTTCAAATTATAGTATAGTTGATTTACAATGTTATGTTAGTTTCTGCTGTGCAGCAGAGTGAGTCAGTTGTGTGTGTGTGTGTGTGTGTGTGTGTGCGCGCACGGGTGTGTGTATACATATGTCTCCACTCTTTTTGGATTCTGTTCCCACATAGGTCATTACAGAGTATTGAGCAGAGTTCCCTGCTGTGCTGTACAGTAGGTCCTTATTAGCTCTCTGTTTTATGTATAGTAGTGAGTATATGTCAGTCTCGATCTCCTAATTTGTCCCTCCTTTCACCATTTCTAAGGGGCTTCCCAGGTGGCTCAGTGGTAAAGACTCAGCCTTCCAATACAGGACATGAAGGAGATGCAGATTGGATCCCTGGGTTGGGAAGATCCCCTGGGGGAGGAAATGACAACCCACTGCAGTATTCTTGCCTGGAAAATCCCAAGGACAAAGGAGCATGGCAAGCTACAGTCCACAGGACCACAAAGATTCAGACGCAACTGAGCACGTGTGCACGCCACCCTTTTTAAAATGGGAGTCTTTTGCTTGCCTTGATTATTTGCAAGGGTTTTCTTTTGGTGAGGGGGAGAGGCAGGGGGTTGTTTGTTTGCTTTTTTGTTTTTATTGCTTTTGCAACAAGCTCTGGGCTGTCTCAGTTAGGGGTTCAGGATTCCCTTCCCTCAAAGCAGCCATGCATTGTTGCGCTAATCACTCCCTAGAGATGGGGCTTATAAAGGCAACAGACCAAAAGCCTCATGTCTCCTTACCAAGGCAGCAAGACTGAAGCTTCTCAGGGTTGTCCAGAGCCCTAGATATCCCCTCCTCCATTTTGCCAAGAGTATCAGCTGAAAATGCAAGCCGAGTAGACAGGAGCCCAGCGACACTGCATGAGCTCAGCTCTGTGCTTCTTGCCCAGGATCAGCGCAGCCAGAGTCAGAGCTTGATAGATTTACAGCTGGGATCACAGAGGGTCACTGCACTGGCTACCTTGCTGACAAAGAAATTAAATGCTGGGCTTAATACTGATAATAGAACTCATTTTGGCAGAAGCTTAAAAATGAGAAACCAAAATTGACTCAGTAAGGAAAAAAAACAAACAAACCCTGAAGTATGACCAGTAAGAATAATTTGCTTTAGCATTTCCTAAAATATAGTCTACCCAGGTAATTCACAATAATTAGCATTCATTACCTGCTTATGAGGCGTCTAGTAACCACTCTGAGTTGTTTTGATACATTTGACTGTTGCAGTGACCTTAGAAGATAGTCACTATTTTTAGATTTGCTGAAGGTCAGTCTTTTGGATCATAAGCTTTGGTGACTCCAGAATCTTTGCTCTAGTCACTGTGATATTTACCCCTAAAGATATTCAGGAAAAGGTGCTTTAGGAAAATTCCAACAAGCATTGTTAACATCGAATTTTGGTTAATGGATACCCTTATGGAATGAATGTTTGTGTCCCCTCACAACTCATATGTCACAGCCCTTAACTGCAAACGTGGTGGTTTTGGAGGTGAGGATTTGGGGAAGAAATTAGGGTTAGATGCGGTCACAGAGGTGGGCCCATGGGATGGGGTTGCTGCTAAGTCACTTCAGTTGTGTCCGACTCTGTGCGACCCCATGGACTGCAGCCACCCAGGTTCCTCCGTCCATGGGATTTTCCAGGCAAGAGTACTGGAGTGGGTTGCCATTTCCTTCTACAGATCAGAGATGTTAGGTGACTTAATTTCAAAGTCTGAAAGCTACTACGTGAAAGCACAGTCTCTGCTTATTCCAAAGTCTCCCTCCTCTCATTCGGAAGTACTTACAGGGAGTGGAGGATAGAGCTTGGGGCGTATGATGTCAGCAGTGGTTGAATCCGGTGGGTTGTAGCCTGTTGCCCCTTCAACAGCTTGCCAGAACGGCAGCTCTGCAACCTGTGGGGCTGTTGGGAGGACTGGTGAAGGGAGGAGGCTCTGGGATGCTTACCAGCCTCTGGTCAATTCCCTGTGGGGAGGCTCTTAGCACTGTGGAAACGTTGGTTGGTGGGCTCATCATCCAGTATGGTGGCGGGGGAAGTTCTTCCCTCTCTGGATCCTGTAGGATCTCCTTTCCATCTTTGGTTACTTTTTGAGTCATCAATATCTTCCCCTCCCCATTTTGGATATAAAATCGGGCCCATGTTGGGGGGTCCTGGGCTATCCCTAACCAAGAGTCTATGTATGGGAACTGATTAGGGTGTCTAGGTTTTCCCGTAACTATGGCATAGACTGTCTTTATTACATTTAAGTCCATGGTATCCTCTGGTGGCCAATTGACTCCCATTGCGGGCTCTGTAGTGGTGACATTCCCTCTGGCTCTCTGGCAGAGCACTGCTGCTGCTAAGTCACTTCAGTCGTGTCCGACTCTGTGCGACCCCATGGACTGCAGCCACCCAGGTTCCTCCATCCATGGGATTTTCCAGACAAGAGTACTGGAGTGGGTTCCATTTCCTTCTCCAGATCAGAGATGTTAGGTGACTTAATTTCAACATCTGAAAGCTACTACGTGAAAGCACAGTCTCTGCTTAATTCCAAAGTCTCCCTCCTCTCGTTCGGAAGTACTTACAGGGAGTGGAGGATAGAGCTTGGGGCGTATGATGTCAGCAGTGGTTGAGTCCGGTGGGTTGTAGCCTGTTGCCCCTTCAACAGCTTGCCAGAACGGCAGCTCTACAACCTGTGGGGCTGTCTGGAGGACTGGTGAAGGGTGGAGGCTCTGGGATGCTTACCAGCCTCTGGTCAATTCCCTGTGGGGAGGCTCTCAGCACTGCAGAAACGTTGGTTGGTGGGATCATCATCCAGTACGGTGGCGGGGGAAGTTCTTCCCTCTCTGGATCCTGTAAGATCTCCTTTCCATCTTTGGTTACTTTTTGAGTCATCAATATCTTCCCCTCCCCATTTTGGATATAAAATCGGGCCCATGTTGGGGGGTCCTGGGCTATCCCTAACCAAGAGTCTATGTATGGGAACTGATTAGGGTGTCTAGGTTTTCCCGTAACTATGGCATAGACTGTCTTTATTAAATTTAAGTCCATGGTATCCTCTGGTGGCCAATTGACTCCCATTGTGGGCCATTCGACCTCGCAGAGAGTGCAGAGCTGGTGCCCTTTTAAGAGTCACTACAGTCACTCTGTCTCCACCAATGGAACACATTTATCAGAGGAGGCAGTTGTCTGCAAGCCCGGAAGAGGACCCTCCACAGAAACGGAAACCGCCTGCATCTTGACCCCGGATTCCCCAGCCTCCAGACTGTGAGAAGTCAATGTCTGTTGTTCCAGCCCCCTTGTCTATACTGTTCCCTTATTGCAGCCTGATCTGACAAAGACATGTTTGGGTATCTATCTGAGGACAGTGGAGAGTTCCAAGGTCAAGGTTTTGGAGGGCAATGTCAAGCAAAGTTAAAGATCAATAGCCTTTTAATTGCAAATCTTATCAGAGCCTTTAATAGGCTTTTAAAAAAGTCAACATGTTAGTCACTCAGTCGTGTCCAACTCCTTGCAACCCCACAGACTCTACCCCCCCACCCCAGGTCCTCTGTCCATGGGATTCTCCAGGCAATAATGCTGCAGTGGGTTGCCATTCCCTTCTCCAGGGCGTCTTCCTGAGTCAGGGCTCGAACCCAGGTCTTCCACATTGCAGGTGTATTCTTTACTGCCTGACCCAACAGGAAAGTCCAGGGGAACCATTATTTTTAAAAACAGGGGTTTTGAGTATGGAGTTTTCCAAAGGTATTTGACATGGAATATCCCTCTGTGACGGACCACTCCTTCTAGGTTGCAACTTAGTTTGCTCTGCATCTTAGGGTTTAACTCCTACTCACTGGATGGCAACAAGAAGGTCACTACCAAGAGCAGTGGCACACAAGTGCAGTACAGAATTCAGCCTAATCCCAGGGTGTCACATCAGCCTCTGTGGACATGAGGGATGTTTGACCTAGTCGGACACACACACCAGCCTCAGCCAGAAAGAGAGAACCACGAGGTAGAGTGGGGGAGCAGCTGAAGGAGCAAGTGATGGCTCAGAGAAGCACACACAGTCACTGGAGTTTCCTAATGGGCTCTTGCTGCCCCCAGCAAAAGGAAAGGAGAGATATAATGAAGCCCCCTGTGTCTGTGGCTAAGTCCCATCTTCAAGGAGATGACTGCCTGGGTGATATCACAGGTCAGTGGTGTAGAAATTTGGCAGAGGTGGCATTGCTGTGTTTACCAGCATGCAAGCTACAAGCGAAAATCCCAATATGTAAATGTGGGAGTGTGTACAGATGGGTGCGCATGTGCGCGCATGCTGTTTTTTAGGTACACTGCCCACAAAGCAGGGACAGAGCTTAAAAGGTGAGCTGTATCATGATATTCAATGCACTAGGATATAGTTTAATTCTTACAATCACATTTATTAAGCAAATTCCCCACATACACAGTCTTCTCACACATACGTGGAAGAAATCAAATTGCCCGTGGCACCCATGGGAGAGCAGTGCTATAACTCAGCTTCCAAAGCAGTTGTCAGACCTCTGGTAATATCTCAAACCAGAGCCTTGCCTTTTATGTGACAAGAACTCTTAAAAGCCTGATGGCTTGTTCTAGGGGAAAAAAGTAGGAAATGGAAAGATGGAGTTTATTTGAAGTTAAAGTTGAGAGAAGAGGAAAGGCAGACAGTTCGTATGAATACGTGACATTTTCTCCGTATGCATTTTTATCCTTTGTTTGTCAGGCAGAATCGTGCCCCGTGTAGGGCTGGTCTCAAAGCAGGTACTCAGTGTAGCTGAGTTGTATTGAATTAACTTGAGTTGAAGCTAATTGAATCATATAGAATCAGAAGATTCTGAGTGTTCACCTCTGTCCAGGGAAACTTAATTTAGGATTGATCTTAGATCAAAGAGAGATGCACCCAACGCAAGGAAGAAGTGAGATTTGTATCCCAGGCAAGAGTTGCTAGTAAGCAAGAGAAGGTCTGAGTTCTTCAATCCAGAACACCAGCTAGATCAGAAGAACATTTCAGAGAGGACACAGATCTGAGTGATAAAATAACCTGGAGTTTGAGTGTGGGGGAAGTGCCAGAATCCCCGCGCTCAGGGCAAACCTTGTCGGTAACCTGTGTGCGTGCTAAGCCACTCAGTCATGTCAGACTCTTTTGCGATCCCATAGGTTGTAGCCCACCAGGTTCCTCTGTCTGTGGGATTTCATAGGCAAGAATACTGGAGTGGGTTGCCATTTCCTACTCCAGGGGATCTGATGGCGGTAGGTTATTTGAGTAGAATATTTATAGTAGTCTGGTCACTTGGTCAGGAATGCTGACCGGAGGACCTGATACTCAGAGTATGCAGCGCTGGTTGCAGCCCACTGTGGTGACCGGTATTTTCCAAAATTGAGCAGCGAGTGCCAAGAGGACTCTTGGGCAAATGAAGTCAGGCTAAGGGTGATTGGAGGCACTGATCTTGAAAATCCGCACCTCTCTCACTGTACATTAGCCAGAACATTTATAAATGACTAGCTCGCTTCCTTCCTGTGCATATATGTGGTTGAAGCACATGAGCCAAAAAACCCATCTAGACTTATTAATTCAGCTGATTTTCACAAAAATAATTGATAGGTTAGTTTTGCTACTTACTTTCACGTTCGGAAGCGGGGATTCATTTGAATGTTGAAAATGGTGCAGCTCTGCAGTCTTGCGCTAAGTCAATCACAGAACCCCAAATCCAACTTGCTCCTCAAAACAGTGAATCCTGGGGCTTCCCTGGCAGTCCAGTGGTTAAGACTCCAGGCTGCCAGTGCAAGGGGTGCAGGTTTGATCCCTAATCAGGGAACTAAGATCCCACATGCCATGTGACATGGTCAAAAGTTAAAATAAAAAATACTGAATCCATCCTCCCACCTCACTGCTGTATTGAATGGACCTCAGAACAACTATAAATGTGCCAGAATCATTTAAAAATCCCCAGCATTGCACGTCCCCGGGTGAACTACTACTTAACCTCCCAAACCTTCCATTTTCTCATTTGTAAAATTTGCCCGAGAGTAATTGCCAGCATGCAGCTGATGGTCACTGTGTGACAAGTACTGTTCTAGATACTCTGTATAAATTCACCTATTTTATGAATTCACATCTCTGGAGGTTCAGTGATTAAGACCTCACTTTCCAAGTGCCGGAGCAGTAGGGTTACTCCCTGATCAGAGAGGAAAGATGCCACATGCCTTGGGGTGAAAAAAAAACATAAAAAAGAAGCAATATTGTAGCAAAATCAATGAAGACTTAAAAAATTAAGACTAGCTGTGGAAATGTGGAAAACCTAAAGATCTCATCCCATCCTGGTAACCCTGCATCTGTGTGAGGATGGC
The DNA here is from genome assembly GCA_006408695.1 of Aepyceros melampus. NCBI lineage: Eukaryota > Metazoa > Chordata > Mammalia > Artiodactyla > Bovidae > Aepyceros > Aepyceros melampus. The sequence goes on from SJXQ01001006.1 coordinate 104,284, forward strand.
AGCATTTGAACCCAGGCCATCTGGCTGCTGATTAACCATTAAATTATGCTTCCTCCCAGGTAAAATGACACGTGTGTGATATGAACATATGAGACGCAAAACAGGCACACAGGAAGACCCAGGAAGCGTTCTTTTCGCCTCCTTTTGCTCAGGCCTTCCTCCCAGTCTCATACCAGATTATGGGCAGGGAAGAAAACCTGAGGTCTCTGTGCATTTTAACTCCCCAGGTGATTCTGTCAGAACTCCAAGATTAAGACCCTTTTTGTCCTGTGAACCCACTTCACAGTTTTAGAACACTCATTCTCAGGCGATACTTTCCTGACCTCTGCCTCATTCAAACTTGAGGGACTTCAAGGTGTTTCTCTCTTGTTCTATTAAGAATTCTGTCACAACATGCCTAGGAGTTTGTGATTATGTCAAACACACCAAGTTTGGCTGAAAATGATCTGGATCTCTGAAGGCTTTATTTTCTTCCAGTGTTTACTTGTACAACCATTGTGTGGCTAGATAAGCAGATATTTCCTGCAGCAAGTACATTCTGCTTCTTGAGTTGCCAACTACTATTTCCAAAAATTAGGTCTGAGTGTGATGAGCTGCTGTGTTCTGACCCATTACCTGTGGGTTCATATGCTCCCTTGCTGGGTTTTAGTTCTTCTCACCAGCTGGGACTTCTTTGTAAAAATCTTAAGACATTCATTGTAACCCTAGCTGATACCCTAAAAATATGAAAGATGTCAGATCAGTCTAGAACCATTCCATGTCCTCACAGATTATTGTGAGTTTAGAGGATTGGGCAGCTTTCTTTTCATGATCAAAGATGAGAAATATACTTAGAAGTACCATCATTTTTTTTCATAACTATGTGAATGTAACCTCTGTGAATGCTTATGAACCATTTCAAAGCAATTTAGTACAGTGGAAAATAAGAGGAATAAGTTAGGATCATATATCTATGAGGAACTTAAAGATTCATGTTTTATTTGAATAACATTGGTAAGTAGACATTCTGTAATATTTTCAGAGCGTGAAGAAAATGCTACCCGCCCCCCTTCCCCCATGGATGGTGACATTTTCAGTAGGACTTTGGAAAATTCTCTTAAGCCCTTGAATTAATATTCATAATTTTATCATCGCATTTTGTAGGGAGGAGATTCACACCTTCCCCCGGCCAGCCCCAGATTCATCAAATGGCATGTGACATAGTGAACTAAGGATGCGAAGCTAGAAAAAAATAAATGCGTGATCAATGTTTGTGTCTGTACTGAATGGGAATTGTCCTGCACGTATCTTGCTATTTTTTTTAAGTGGTTCTTTCAAAGCTCTTTGTTGAGTGTCTAAAATGTTCCAGGCCTAGTGCCTGTTGCTCAGAATGGTATGAAAGGTCAGATCCTTTTCCTTAGGCCCTAAGTCCTAACTGGGAGCTCTTTGCAGGTTCTGCCTCAATTCCTCCACATGCTTGCCTCCCAAACTGGCTATTACTCCAGTCTCTGTACTTTCCTGTCACTCAGAGGGGCTTCCCTGACTCCCACATGCCCTTCCCTTTTCCTAACCTCACTGAGGCTCAGGAAATGATGGGGTGGCTTTTGACATGTTTTTCAAGTCTGGGAAGAATCCAGACTCTCTTCTAGCATCATAAAATTCAAGAGCAACAGGCAGAGAAAGTTAATATTCACAGTGCAAAATATCTGATCGTACGTTTGATGTTCCTGTGTGATTTCACCCCTCTGTGAAGACCTCAGTCCCCGAATTCCTCCATTCTCAAATGTAAACCCCCTTACCTCCATCCAGGATAACAAACAGGCATGACAGGTCTGAGTCTGGCTTTATCTTGAAGACCTTTGAGTTGGACTTTGGAGTTGTAAGGAAGGAAGATGGTAGAGAAGAACCATGGAGCCTCTTACTAATGTGCAGACATGGGATGTACCTAAATCTATTAACGGAATGAAGGTCACGTGCTATGGAGAGAGGAAAGGCACCTGTATGTTGAGTCAGCAGAAGTAATTTTGAAATTCCCACCATCAAATAGACTATAATTTAATATTTGATCATTAGATAAAGAGCAGGTTAAATAGTTTGTAAATCTATGTGTACCCCATGATGTAACAGGTCAGTTTTGCAAAAATAGTACTACCTTGTTCTTTTGCAGTGTAACCAATTCAAGCAATTCAAAAATCAACTCTTGAGGTTGAAACGTGGGAGTCTGTTAGCATTAGTAATCTTTAGATGATTGATTTAATAGTACTTTTGCCAAAGTTGAAGAAACAAGTGCCCTGTCAAGGGAGGGAATTGGCATAATGGTACCAGAAAACCTGAGCTAAAGGTAGTTACAACTTGGGGCTTCCCTCGTGATCCAGTGGTTAAAACTCTGCACTTCCAGTGCAGGGGGTGTGGGTTTGATCCCCAGTCAAGGAATTAACAGGTATACCACCTGGTGTGGCCCCCCAAAATAAATTAGTTAATTAAAAGTTACAAAATCTACCACTTTAACTCTGAACTTTAAGGGAGGGAGAATGAAGGAAATAAACCATGAAGATACTTAATAGGTAACAGAGCCCAATTCATGGCATGGGGGAGAGAACTTTAAGGATAAAATTCTATTTCATCCATTTATTCTGATGAATCCACTAAGTTAGCTCTCAGATTAAAGTTAATTGCAATGGCAATTTCACATTACAAATCAATTTCCCCCTAAATATTTCCCTGTGTCATTGACTCTGAAATATTTAAATCCAGTGCTCATCTCTGTTTAAGGATTCACAGCTCTTGGGAGATTTAGCTGCTGCTGTTGCTCTTGGGCCTAATGTTGCCCTAATTTTCCTATTTCTTTCCACTGCACAAGTACTCAGTTTGAGCATTTGCAAGGCAGACTCTCTTAGTTATGCCGACATTTGTCTCTAAAAGGAGAGTCTACACTTCCCAGTCAATGCACTGCTTTTTTCACTTAAGAATTTTTTCTGAAATGAATTAAGGGAAGTTTGCTCTGGGTTTCAGATTATATCAATTGGAACTTCAGATTGCATAAAATAAAATAGTCTATGTTGATTCAAGACTCCATAATCTATCATTTTGACCAAGAACATAATCAGAAATGTTTCTATTTACTATATAATATTCTTGCAACATCTGTTTTAGACACATGGATACATTCCAGAAAGACTTTGTTTCATGTCTATAGAGTCTCTCAGAAGCTTACTGTTATTTAGGCCACTGTTCAGGAGAACAAGATGAATCAGCAGCTTTGTTTCTAATCCTTAAATCAGGGAAATATCAAAAGTCTTACCAGTGACTCAGTTTCCATCATACAGATTCCGAGCAACTCTCATCCTGCAAGTCTGCTAGGTCTGGAGGCAGCGAGAGCCCAGGGAATTGCAGGCTCATGTAAGAAGGGACTTGATAGCACTGGGACAAACTGTAAGCCACTTCCCAAGGCCATCCTGCAACCCACTGTCACGCGGGACCCTTCCGTACTTGACCTTACAGACCTAGTAACATTCCCAAGACCTCAAGTCCACCTGAGGCCAGGTCCTTGGTTCAGTGTACCCGTAGGCCATGCACAACTGGGCCATATCTCATCCACCATTATTCTGTGCTGTCTCCTGTGTGATACCTACAGTGAGAGGTTACCTATATTTCAATTTTGAGGCTTATATTTTGATAGGACTTACAAATAGCATTTTTAGAGAGTGATTTTAAAATTTTCTTTATCACTCATAGCAAGCACCTCTTGTCCTTGAACATTGTCACAAAAGCAATACATAATACTAGGATTCAGAATTCCACATGTTCTCCAGTGTAGATCGCTGAGGAAAGAAAAAATTAGACAAGTGACTAAGACCTAGAAGCCGAAATGGGTCTTCCATGCTTCCAAATTTTCCTCTTCACTTTCTGCGTTACCCCCACTGCAAAGGAAGGAAAAATAAGCCACTAAAGAAACAAAGGACACACACAAAAACAAACAGAAGTGCTGAATCTCAATGTGAGGAACCTCAGCCATGTCTCCCAAGGTATCTTGGCTCAGATCAAAATGGGACCTGAGTGTGTACTCCCACAGAAAGCTCACGGCATGAAAAAGAGACACGGGAGGATGGTCATCGTTCCCAGTGAAGATGTATTTGCTGCCCAAATCTGAAGCACATCTCCTTTCTTTTTTTTTTTTTGATGGTTTTTTTAATATAAATTTATTTATTTTAATTGGAGGTTAATTACTTTACAATATTGTATTGGTTTTGCATACATCAACATGAATCCGCCACAGGTATACATGTGTTCCCCATCCTGGAACCCCCTCCCTCCTCCCTCCCCATACCATCCCTCTGGGTCATCTCACTGCACCAGCCCCAAGTATCCAGTGTCATGCATCGAACTTGGACTGGTGATTCGTTTCATATATGATATTATACATGTTTCAATGCCATTCTCCCAAATTATCTCACCCTCTCCCTCTCCCACAGAGTCTAAAAGACTGTTCTATACATCTGTGTCTCTTTTGCTGTCTCACATACAGGGTTATCGTTACCATCTTTCTAAATTCCATATATATGTGTTAGTATACTGTATTGGTGTTTTTCTTTCTGGCTTACTTCACCCTATATAATAGGCTCCAGCTTCATCCACTCATTAGAACTGATTCAAATGTATTCTTTTTAATGGTTGAGTAATACTCCATTGTGTATATGTACCACAGCTTTCTTATCCATTCATCTGCTGATGGACATCTAGGTTGCTTCCATGTCCTGGCTACTGGGCAGAGTCACTGTGCTTTAAAGAAAGGAGATGTACCCCAATGTTCATCGCAGCACATCTCCTTTCTTTAAGGCACAGTGACTCCGCGCAGTAGCTGAATAGGACTAACCAAGGTGCTGACAGTGATACAGGCAAATCCTTCTCTTTTGCTTGGAGAGTAAAGGCAGGCCTGATATACCAAGAGAAAGCAAAATTGCCCTTGGCAAAATCCCCTCTCTTTTCTTCTTTTAATCCACTTAGCTTAACACTCAAGCCTATATTCAGTCCCCAAGTGAAGAGTCGGAACAAAATACCCTGTTGGTAGCCTCATGAGGTGTTTCTGCAGTTTATATCCTGCATGCTTGTGTTCTCCCCACTGTCATACACAGTTCAGTACAGAGCAGCCAGGATGCCATAGCCCAAATAAAAGACAAAACCTGGGAGAGCATTAGATTCCCTTTTCACCTGTATTGGGGCTTTCCTGGTGGCTCAGCTGGTAAAGAATCTGCCTGCAGTTCAAAGACAAATGCATCTCCCTGAGTCTTTTGGTTGGACTAACATAGGCATCCCAGAGACAGACAGTCTGCCACATGTCTATGAACCCCAGATTGAGGTTACTGGCCCAGATGAGACTAAAGAACTCTAGGATTATCTTTCCCTGGCTGAAGAGCTTTCTCTGTACACACCTAAGATTGTTTTTTTTTTTTTAATATATTCCAAGAGGCCATTTCTGCAAGTGCTGCCACCCCTCAAGTAAAATTCCACTCTGGGTATTTATAAATAGAGCATGGGACTGCCGTTAACCTTTGCCCATGTTTTCAAATAGGCTCTTGGTCTTTCATAAGCAAGAACAACTAACATCAACATATTTGCTCTAACTTTTTTTTTTTTCTACTTCTTTCTCTTTCCAAACAGTATTTTTTTATCTTTGATACTATGTGTGTCCCTATGGCCATGTCCAACTCTTTACAACTCCATGGACTGTAGGCCGCCAGGCTCCTCTCTCCATGGGATTCTCCAGGCAAGAATACTGGAGTGGGTTGCTGTGTCCTCCTCCAGGGCATCTTCTCGACCAGGGATCGAACCCACCTCTCTTATATCTTCTGCATTGGCAGGCAGGTTCTTTACCCCTAGCACCAGAGTGGCTATTTCAGAGGACAGGATAATGAAAATACTTAAGGAGGAAGGAGATGGAAGGAGGTCTGGGAGAAGACTATTCCAGAAGGAAGAGTGAATACAAAGACTCTGTGGTGGAAATGCTCTTGATATTTTTCAACCAACTCCAAAAAGTGTAGAGAGAGGAAGGCAAGAGGAACCAACATATCTTGTAGTGTCTTCAAAACCCCTGAGAGACTTTGCCTTTTACCTCAAGTGAGATCACCTTTTGACTTACATATTATCAAACTGCTCTGGCTGTTATGTTGAGAATAAAATGGGAGTGGGCAATGGTTGAGCAACCAGCAGCTCTAATGGACCAATTCGGAGGCAGTGAGACAGATGGGAGGTGATATTGGCTTGTTCCAAGATTGTAACAGGAAAGATAACAAGAACAAATCAACTTCTTTTTTTAATATTTTTTAAAATTTTATTTTGTTTGGGTCTATGATGTCTTAGTCACAGCATGTGGGATCTTTGGTAGTGGCATATGAACACTTAGTTGCGGCATTTGGGATCTAGTTCCCTGATCAGGGATTGAAACTGGGCCCCCTGCACTGGGGACACAGAGTCTTAGCCACTGGATTACCAGGGAAGTTCCACACGTCAACTTCTTGAAACATTTTAAATGTAGAGCCAACAGGACTTGCTAATGGGATATATCCATTGGTATGAAATCTGTATACTATATATTGTATCAGTGAGCACTGCCCCCTTATCCTACTCTAACACAGAACATCTGTTCTTTTTTAATAATTTTGTGTGCAAGGAAAAATAGAATATTTTTATATAGATGAAAGTTGGCATCCAACATCTTGGTTTTGCACACAGGCTAAATCAGCTGTGCAAACCTAGACAGAATATTCCATCCTTTGGTTTCATGGTTTTATCAGGAAGATGAAATGAGTGTTTAGAAGGAATTATGAACTTTAAAATTCAAAGAAAAATACATTAAAGAGAAAATAAAAATAAGAGTTGGAGGTTTGTAATGAGAATATGGTTGCATGCTTGGGATTAGCTCAGTAGGTATATTTACTTATATGAAAGAGTATAACTCAAACAGGCAGATTAAAAAATTCAAAAGGACAGTGCTCTAAATATCAATCTTCACACTTCCCTTGTGGACCAGTGGCTAAGACTCCATGCCCTATGCTCCAGGCTCCCAGGGGGCCTGGGTTCAATGCCTGGTCAGATAACTAGGGCTTCTCAGGTGTCAATAGTGGTAAAGAATCTGCCTGCCATTGCTGGAGATGCAAGTGACTCAGGTTGGATCCCTGGGTATGGAAGATCCCCTGGAGAAGGGAATGGCAGCCCACTCCAGTATTCTTGCCTGGAGAATCCCAAGGACAGAGGAGTTTGGCAGGCTGCAGTCCATGGGATTGCGAAGAGTTGGACACGACTGAGTGACTGAGCGAGCACACAGATAGGAAACTAGAGCCCACCTGCCGTAACTGAAGATCTGTGAGCCGCAGCTAAGACCCAGCACAGTCAGATAAAGAAATACAAATAAATACTTTAAAAATGTCAGTCTTCTCCATGGATCATTTTTTGGAGTTTCCAGGGTAATAAGGATGCTTATAAAAAGAAGAGCTACAAAGCCTGAAACCAAAAATATTATGAGTCAAAATCCTATCTGCCTTGTGCTCTTGTTTATGCTCTAGTTTGTGATTAGAAAGAATAGAAGAGAAAGGGAGTGAAAGAGATGTTGTTTGGGGACACATTTTAACTGCTGAGGCAGTTTCCCAAACACTTCCTTATTCGGGTCACTGCAGTCCTGGATCTGGAGCTCAGCTTTCCTGGTCGGAAATCTGATGTTGTCCTGGTGCTGGAGCTGACTCAGGGGAAGTGACTGTCTTAACTGAACTCCCAAGTGGCTCATGAGCAAACCAGGAAGCTAATTTAGTTTTCATGGCTTTGAGTTGACCCAGTTTTTCATGTCCATTGAATTATATACCTCTTGCAGGTAAGCAGAAGCCATATTAGACCAGAAGGCATCTGGTAAGCATGATATCAGGGCACTGGCAAGAGGAAGGAAGATGTGGGGCATAACTCATCCATTCAAAGCCAGCTGCAGTGTTTTTACCCACCATTGGAGTATTTTTCCAGGATGCAGAACTTTGATTGCCTTGTCCAGTGGGTCTCCCTTGGATGGTCTTCTGAAGCCACTGACTACTTTTTCTTTCCCCTTCTTTCTTGGAGAAAAATTCAAACAGCCTTCTTTATTTGTAGCCAGAAGAATATGAACTTATAAAGTACACTGTATAATAAGTTTGGGAGTCAGGCAGATCAGCACATACTTATGAGGTGGGTGACTTTGAACAAGTTTAAACAACTTGATTCCTTCCGTAGCCTGCTTCATTATATGTGAAAAGCAATACCTAGACTTCAAGTATATTGTGAGGATAAAGGCAATAACTCACTTAGTTCTATGCTTCTCAGGGAGCAGACATCCAATAAAAGAAATTGTTTCTTCTGGTTACGTCATTCTCTCCCTTCCTGCCTCTCTAAAGGGAGGGAGTTTTGTCCCTAAACTCAGCTCTGTGTTGTTTTTAAATAATCATTCTGCCCAGTAACTATGCTAGCTTCCTGTGATCAAATGCTGGTACTGACAGATGACAGGAAACGACTCTAAGAACTGCATGCATTTCAGTGTTACTCAATTTGTTCAATGCATCAACTGCTTTGAAATGAATAGAGATTAAAATGTGAAATATGCTATGCATTGTTGGGGGAGCATTTCTTTACCTTGGTAAATATTTTAAAATTTTCCAAGTTACAAAAATATGTAAGAACTCTGAGAAACCCCAGAAGAACTGCCAACAAATTAAGAGAACTGATATAGGCCAGGACTCTCAGAGGAAGCTAACCACAAGGAAGGTGAGACAATGCTAAAAGAGAAAAAAAGAACAATTGGAAATATAGAGAATGATGAAATACAGCGCGGCTAATCAAGAAGGGATGCTAGATGTTAATAGTCAACAAACTGTAATCTACAAGGGAAAACAAAATATGAGAAAAATGGATCACAAACATGACCCACGTAAGGCTAGAGACTGGAGACACAAGTGAATAGCAGTAAATCCACACACATGTTGCTGAGAAGGAAGATTTTTCACTCAAGCCACTCACTGTCCAATATCTGGTCTACTCTGTGTTACTTGTGAAACACATCTATGCAAAGGACAATTTAGTGACAGTGACTGAGATTGATTTACCTCCAGAATCTAGTCACAGATACCCATGTGCTACGGTCCCAGAAATTTAATCATGCACTCCATAATTTCAGTATTTGAGAGGAACAGGCTTGTTAATTGTCTTTACAATGTAAATTAATTAAGGGCGTTGGTATGTGCCTCTGTGAGGCAATGGTAGGTCTGTGTGTCTTAAGCTGGATAGAGCTGTTGTTCCTATGGCTAATGCTTTTTGATAAAGGACTCCTCTGGCCCAGTGATGAGAATTGATTATGATGGTGTCCATTTTATTCATTTATTGTAATTGTTCACATAATAGCCTTTTTAGTTACACCTTCAGATATGTGGATACATCTCAGCTTCCTGAGACTTAGCCCTGGGCACTTTAATTGACACAGACTTTGTCACAGTGACTTTGACACAGTCAGAGCTTGATGACTCTTCCTGAGAGTAGATCTTTGTCACCAGCTTGCTACTTATTCAAGTTTTTACCTAAATTTGACTTGCTTAACATTCTGTGGTTATGATGATTTTTTACATTTCCTTAAAGCACTCTATATATCATGAAGTATTTCAAAAAGTATCATTGTGATCTTTTTTTATCACAGTGGGATTAAGTTGAAACAAAATGATATAACTAAAAATATAATATAATTATGCTGGCCAATATGGATAATATAAATAATATAAAAACTTGAGACACTTTCAGGTAGATGAGTGAGACTTTTTGCAAATAATTAAAACCGGACTCTTCGTTTTTCTTTGAGCAAGAAGAGAAGCATGATTGGGTTAGTTACATTGTCCTTGATAGGCAAAAGTAAAAATACAGTAAACATTCCTTTGGAGGAGCGGCTCTTTGGGGGAAGAACTACCTAATACTAGTCTTATTTCTGTGTTTTGTGATGTGGGGGTGGGAGGCAAGCTTCACTTTGTGAAGTCAACTTGAATGATGTCATAAGACCACACACTGCCTTCAAAGTATTCCAGGACGTTTCCACTAACATTTTCCAAGTTTTCCTTCTGCTACTCTTCCTTGTAAAAGTTGACTTTAAAACTTCAGGCATTTTTAAGTTTTATCCATGTGCAAAGCACATCTTGAATTTCTTTAATGTAGATTGCAAGCTTGTGCTGTATTTATTTCACCCTTGCATAACTCAAAAGTAGCGGAACAGATTGTGCTCAGATTGGGCAAAAGCAATTACCCAAACCCATAGACTAGGACTCGTCATGGCCCCAGAAAATAATCTGGGGGGAAGCCAGGATGGCGTGAAAACACAGGGTTATTAGAGGTTTCTGGTTCTGCCACCTCACGCTTTCTAGCATAGATCTTCTCAGAAGGATCTGCAGTGTCATTTCAGAGACTGGGTGGCACGTTCTACACTCGGTTGACTTTGGTTTCAGCCTATGCTCCTGGCTCCATGTTCATTCCAAATTATAACTACAGTGAAAACACTCAGTAATAAATACTGGCTTAGCACTTAAACATGGACAAAATGCTTTCAATATTACGAGAGATCCTTACATCCCTATGTGTCAGAAATGGTTTCTCTTTTTTCCTACAGATAGAAAAACCGAGATTCATCAAGTTAATGATATGACCCAAGTCCTTGTCAGCTCTTCAGTGGTAAGACTCTAACACAATTCTTCATTCATTCAGTAGTTATATCATGAAAGCCTGGATGTACCAAGCACTGAGCCGGGACAAGGGAGATGCAGTGATGAGCAAGGGAAGCAGAGTTTCTTTCTAGAGGAGCATGAAATCATGACTCATTATACGGTTACAAGTCAGGATGTTCCAAAGGAAAAGGTCAGTGCACTCTGAGAGGGGGAAAAGGCACCTGATTGCTGTCAGGGGGCTTCTGGGAGGAAGATGCGTGTGCATTTAAGAGACGAGAAGGAGCTAGTAGGCTCACTTGCAACATTATACTCAGACCATCTTGGAATGATGATCTGAAAATAACACAAAAAATACAAACATTAAAAAAAGTTCTCATGTTTGTCTTTATCAAAAAATAAAACTACTGGGTACCAGTCCAAATTCACTTCACTGTTAACAATATCCAAGATAATAGGCCAGAATTTAATTGCAACAGTGGCCTTCTTTCAAAAGCACCCATGGCTTCTGAAACCAGACGGACAAATATCCTCCTGAAGCCTGTGTAACAGTCTAGTCTCCTCCTCAGACACTTATAACTGCCTTGGGTGTGATTAGTTCTGCCAAGTCACAATGTCCACGAGGGCAGAGATCACGAGATTTCCATATCTGCATTCTCAAAGTGTGCTGGTTCAGCACTTGGTGTAGACTTCGGTTGGTAGATGGAGACATATAATCTGTGCATGAGAAAAGTACAAAAGAAGCCACATGGTGTAGCATAAAGAAGGGGTCTGTAGCGTCTAGTTGGTCTGGGTTCAAGTTCTCGACCCAATCTCTCTGACCTTACTCACTTAATCTTCTCCGAGCTTTGTACTCCCTGTCTGTAAAAAGTGAATATTAACATCCCACTTCTAACATCCCAATCTCTCTGCTCACTTGGTCTTCTCTGAGCTTTGGACTTCCTGTCTGTAAAAAGTGAATATTAACATCCCACTTCTAAGGCTGTTGAGGAAGAAAAAGCACAATCTATTCAACACGTAAAAATGAGGTGGGTTGATTCAATTGCTGACAAATTGTTAGTTACTATCAAAGTGTTCTCATTGTCTCTGATGATGGTTTATCCATCTCCTAGAGTTATTTTGAGTTTGGTTAAGGAAAGTGGTGGGGGGAATTCTGAGTGTTAGAATATTTCACATACTATGTAGATGTTTGCTATGTATCAAGGTATAATAAATGATAAAGGCACTAAGATATAATGATTGTTTAGCAAAGGACAAGACAAGGATTGTATGTCACTGTGAACAATCGAACAGTATAGCACTCTTGCCCAATCGAAATGTATTATGACCTGAATAATACTGTTTCCTAGGTTTTTAAGATTATTGTTGGATATATCTAAAAAGGTTACAATGTAGCAGGACTGTGTGAGAGTGAAATCACTTCAAATCTTTCTGCATATGTTAGATTACCTCTCCTTGGTTCCTGTAAGGGCATCTTTAATATCCACTATACCTGATGTGCTTTCCTGCTGGCTTTGTAACTGATGAGAGTACACAAACATTCTGTGTCAATCCCAGAGCCCTTCTCTGATCCACAGGGCTGGTGGGGATGGAGGGCAATCAACAGCATGAACACAGGAAGAAATGCGAGTTCATATTATTAAGCTAAAGCAGAGCTGTTAATCCCCAAAGTGCATGGAGAGGAATCAATAGAGTCAAAATACTAATAATAAATAGCCATCTTCTTCCCGGTTTCAGACTCACCAAAGATGACATGATCAAGAGAGCCTATAAACAGAGAACGTCTTATTAGCAGCTCATGGCTGTCCCTTTAATACTAACTGTATTTGCCCTTGGAGAGAAAACCAGTACTATAGACATTTAAATTTAAAGTTCTTCTAGCTGTTGATACACTGTCTCCACTGAAATACTGCCTGTCTGGAGGTAGCAGACAGTGGTCTGGTGATCACTGTCATTACTATTACTTTCCATCTCTCCCTGATCCTCATCAGATAACTACTATCTGGCGTCATCATCAAGCAATCAGGAGATCAGGTGTCTCCAGCCATCCCTGAGCATCTCCGTCACAGGCTGAGCGACCACTCAGCAGAGCTCTCCTCATGGGATGTTTGACGCACACATTTCATACATTTGGGTGCTGCAGCAACTGTTGGTACATCCCTCTTGGTGCTCAACTGATAATCACAGGTGAAACACGGTGCTTTCTTTCCCACATTCAGCTTCAGATACTGTGGTTCTCATTCACCTGACTGATACTTTTTACTCTTTTGTCAGTACCAACAGTTGAGAAGGGTGGTAAGATCCTAAATACTGATTGTGAGTCAAAGCTTATAGGAAAGAGCCTCAAGCGTGGGACAGTACGTCTCAAGTTCCTTTGATGCCAGTTGGGTCAAGATATTTGAATGGAGGGTACCAGACCCACATCTTCCTTCTCTGTGGTAGCCGTTGAGTTCTCAGCATGGTTTATGCTGTGTGTGTGTGTGTGTGTGTGTGTGTGTGTGTGTGTAGGGGGCTGAATTTCTGTTAGAGATACTCAGGGAAAGAGAACATTTAAAAGTTCTAAAACTAAAACTTTGACACAGGCTCTTCGCTGGAGTTAAGAGAAACACATCACTAAAATAGCTTGCGATTGTTCTCTGGCATTGTAGCCAAAATGGGTCAGTTGAGGGTGGTCTGGGTTACAAGCATCTGTTGTAACTCTTCAAGGGGACAGGACAAAAAGCGCTGTGTGAATGCTCAAAGATTCAGCGCTCCCTCTGCGTTTGTGGGTGTGGGCATTCTGCGCGCATGTGTGAACATGCACACCCTCGCTTCGTGCCCTTCTTTGCACTTGGCCCTCACAGCGATTCCTGCCTGCTTTGGATCTACCTATTTTCAAAGCTCAGTGAAACATCACTTACTCCTCTAAACTGTTAACCTGGTGCTCTTCAACCAGAAGCAATCTTTTCCTCCTCTGAATTCATGGCGTCTGGTCTGATTCTCTCTCAGGGCATTTCTTTGTCTTGGCTTTAACTTGAGTGAACGCAGTTCCTTCATCTCCCAACAGAACAGACTCATAGCATTCATATTTGATGCATTGTTGACCCCCTAAAAATGAATGTTAAATGAAAGTCAAACACTCATGAATATATACTGCCTGTTTAAGCCCTGATATATATGTCGTACAGGTAATAGACAGCAAAGAACTACTATCACGTTAAATGCTCAAAACTTTCTGATTTCTTGAAAAATAATCTGCCTGAGCTCTTCAGATACCGAGGGGCTTCAGTGGAGGAATCTGTGTTTACTGCGTCCTCATCTGGTAGACAAGCCAGCCCAGCTGGAAGTGTGCCTCCCCAGTAACTCTGCACCATCACACACACCCAAAGAAGCAGTGTCTTCACTGCACGGAGGAGCAGGAAAAAATCAACCAAAGAGTGGACACAAAGGCCAACTTGAGAAACGGACTTTGTCATTCTTGGCAAAAGAGCCATGGCTTCTTTAGTGCCGACTTTAGATATTTTGGTTGTCTGTGTTCTCATTTGTTCACAAACCTTTATTGATAACTTTTCTGGGTTCTGTGGGAGGGAATCAATTAACAAAAATAAAGGGACATCATTGCCAACAAGTGGAACAATTGCACACACACACACATATATAAAAACATTCAGTGCACAATTGTATTTTAGCACAGCTATCTCTCAAAGGAACTCAACTGCAATCTCAAAGTCAATGTTACTTCCCCCTTATTTTCAGCATGTATTTAGTTGCCATATCAAATTTTATATTTTGCTTATTTGTTTATTTGTTTATGACTGCTCTATTCACTTTAAGATGTTAGCAGTGGCTTGTGGGGCCTCACAAAGTGTGTGATCACACTTTAAATACGTTGCAATGTCCTTTCTATGTTACAAGGCTTCTGCCATATTTTCCTGTATTTTTGTTCCTGGTATCCAAGCACTGGAACTATTATTTGAATGTCATGTGGTCCAGGTTTCTCCCAGATGGATAAGTGCCCTTTTCAAGAAGCAGACAATCTCTGATCAATATGTACACGGCAGCCTCCAGTGTCAGGAGCTCACTAAATCCTCAGGTAACAAACAGCAAATTCCTCTTCCAGACAGCTTTCATTTTCCTGGGCAGTGTCCTACTTGGTGGGCCATTTTGTGGATTGCATTATTTATCTGTTCCCTACTTTTTTCAGTTAAAACTGTATCTTTAGAACAGTTTTAGGTTCATGGAGAATTGAGGAGGAGGTACAGAGGTTTCTCATATGTCTGCTGCTGCTGCTGCTGCTGCTGCTAAGTCGCTTCAGTCGTGTCTGACTCTGTGCGACCCCATAGATGGCAGCCCACCAGGTTCCCCCATCCCTGGGATTCTCCAGGCAAGAACACTGGAGTGGGTTATGTCTACTGCCCCACAAATGCATATATCAAATCCTCCCAAGTCCACAGTTTCCTATGGTTCCCTCATGTGGCTGTACATTCCGTGGGTTTAGACAGAGGCATACTGACATGTATCACACTTGTACCAGCGTTACAGGATCATACACAGTAGTTTCACTTCCTCTGTGCCCTGCCTGTTCATCCTGTCCTTTCTCCCCTGACAACTAGCAACTGCTGGCATTTTTACTATTCCTGTAGTTTTGCCTTTTAAAAAATATCATATAATTGAAGCCATACAGAAAATAGTCTTTTCATGTTAACATCTCTCGCTTAGTAAAATGCATTTGAGTTTCCTTCATGTCTTTTTGTGGCTTCATAGCCTATTTCTTTTTAGCTCTGAGTAATAGTCTATTGTCTGGATGTACCACGGTGCACTTAATCTGTTTGTCTACTGAAAGACATCTTGGTTGCTTCCAAGTTTAGGCGCTTCTAATAAAGTTGTATCCAGGTACAGGTTTGGGGGTGTATGTAAATTGCCATTTGGGCTTCCCAAGTGGCTCAGTGGTAAAGAATCCACCTGCCAAGCAGGAGGCACAAGAGATGCTGGTTCAATCCCTGGGTGGGGAAGATCCCCTGAAGGAGGAAATGGCAACCCACTCCACTATTCTTGACTGGAGAATCTCATGGACAGAGAAACCTGGTGGGCTGCAGTCCTTGGGGTCACAAAAGAATTAGACATGACTTAGCGACTAAACAACACTAACAACAATGTTGTCAACTACTTTGGGTAAATACCAAGCTGCACAACTGATCATGTGATAAAAGTAAGTTTGTTTTTTTAGGAAACAGAGAAAGTGCCTTCCAAATGGGCTGGACCAGTTTGCATTTCCATCAGCAATGAAGGAGAGGTCCTGTCCCTCCACATCTTTTCCAGAATTTGATGTTTCCAGTGTTTTGGACTTCAGCTGTTCTAATAGGCATGTGGTGGTATCTCGTGGTTAATTTAATTTGCATTTCCCTGTTGATATAGGATGCAGAGCTTCTTTTCATATGCTTATTTGCTATCCGCTTTGGTGAGGTGTCTCTTAAGGTTTTTGACTCATTTTAAAATCCGATTGCTTGCTTCTTCTCCTTGAATTTTAAGTGTTCTTTGTATATTTTGGATAGCTGTCCTTTATCAGACGTTTTTTGCAAATATTTTCTCCGAGTCTGTGGCTTCCTTGACATTGCCTTTCACAGAGCAGACATTTTTAATTTTAATGAAGTCTAGCCTATCAATTATTTCTTTCATGAATCATATTTTGGTCCTGTATCTAAAAAATTATTGCCACACCGGAGACCATCTAGGCTTTCTCCTATATTACCCTCTGGGGGTTTTATAGTTAGGTTTGACCTGTTTGTGAGAGATGGAAAGTATGTGTGTCCAGATTCTTTTTTTTTTTTCCCTGTGGATGTCCAGTTGTTTTAGCACCATTTGTTAAAAAGTCTATCTTTGCTTCATGCTCTTGCCTTTGCTTCTCTGTCAGAAATCTGCGGCTATTTATATGAGGCTATTTCTGAGCTTCCTATTCTGTTTCTCTGATCTAGTTGTATGTTCCTTCACCTACTATGCTGTCTAGATTGCTAAGTGACTGTATGAACTTTGGAAGAAAAGAGTGACTTGAGACTTTCGGTTCATCTGAAAACACACCGTCATGAGGAATATTTGGGCGTCAAGCGTCATTGCTAGTTTGCTCTTCGTGTATGAAAAGTTCAAGAAAAGCCGTTTTGGGTGTCTTTATGTAGGCTCTTCAGCTCTTCTGATACTCTGGCTCTTTTTCACTTGACTCTAGCCTTATGTTCTATTTCCAAGGATTCTAGAATCATTTCTAGGCTGCAACCGAAAAACAAAACCTTTTTTGGGGGATGGGGGGAGGGGGCGCTGGTTTATAGATATATAACAATTGTATTTAAGAGGTACCTTCCTGGTGTGCCCACACTCCCAGATTTATCACTAACGTGAGGCTAACTTTTCACAGCTAGAACCCACTAGTAGATACTGGAGAGGCCTCTCCCATTTGCTCAGCTGTTTCTCATGCGGTACATACCACATGAGTCCCCTTTTTTTTTTTTTTTTTTGCTAGAAAACACCCCTTCCTACACTATATATTTTTATTTATTTTGAGTTGGAGGATAATTACTTTACATTATTATCCTGGTTTCTGCCATACATCAACATGGATCAGCCATAGTTATATGTATGCCGCCTCCCTCTTGAACCTCCCCACCCACCTCCCTCTCCATCCCACCTCTCTAGGTTAACACACTGCTTTCTCTTTGAAATTCAGTGAGCTTGAAATAACAACAGATCCTGTTCCCCAACGGGGTGTCAATGGAAACATATCTGTCGTGTAATTGGGGAGGCCGTGACATCCAGAGACCTCCGGCCTGTAATCCCCCATCACCTGTGTGGTGAGCACAGACGCAATCTCGCTGCTCATCGCAATGGCTAAATGAGGAGCAGCATGGACCCTATTTGCTGGTGTAGGATTTTTCATTTAATTAAGCCTGAGTTTCTGTCTGCCCAAGGGACCTCCCTGATAAAGGGAGGATGCTGAAAAAGCCTTGTTTGTATTTAAGCCTCGCGATAGCTTTTTCCCTATATAATTAAATTCTGTCCATTGATTTCAGTTCTCAGGGAAGGTTACTGGTTTTGAACCAACACTGTCATCATGGCTTTGTATTTATGGAGCAGCTTCATTAGTTAAGTGACCTTGGGCAAGTCACTTAACCCCTGTGACTTTGGGCATAGAGCAGAGTTATTAATACCTGCTAAATAGAGCTGTTGTCAGGATTACACAAGATAATGAATAAGAGCCTCATTACTTAGAAGGGAGACCACCTGCATTGTCTCAGTTCATGCTTACAATACCAGTGGGAGGAGAGATCTGTTTGTTGGGGTGTATTTGTGTGTGTGAGTATGTGTTTAACCCTAAATTCTAGATGAGGGTTCAGGCTCAGAACACATTAAGTAAACTGTCTAATGTTGCAAAGCTAGGAGATTGCAAAACAGAGATTCATCTCTAGCTATTCTGACGCTCATAAGGCATTGGGCCCTACATACATTTCCTGATACTGAAGCCTACCTCATTCAGAAATCTCACATTGACTCTCGTTATGTTGGCAGAAATCAGACATTTAAAAAAGCAAACCAAAGACAATAGGAACCTATCAAAACTGACCTGGAACTGAGAGTGCCCACTTTAGAAAAGAATTTGGGGTGTGTGGGAGGGGTTCGCACCACCTCATGGGAGTTGTTAAATTTTTAGAAATTTTGTAAGTTAGTTGTTAAACACAGCCTGTTGTTAAAAATGAAATTGTAAGGGCTTCCCTGGTGGCTCAGTGGTAAAGAATCAGCCTACCAACGCAGGAAACTCGGGTTTGATCCTGAAGGATCCCACCTACCGCAGAGCAACTAAGCCCGGGAGCCGCAGCTACTGGGCTTGTGCCCTAGAGCCCGGGAGCCGCAGCTGCTGAGCTTGAGCCCTAGAGCCCGGGAGCCGCAGCTACTGAGCCCACGTGCCACAGCTAAGAAGCCCATGTGCCCTAGAGCCTGTGCCCCACAACTGGAGAGGCCACTGCAGCGAGACGCCTGCACAGCACAGCTAGAGAGGAGCCCCCACAGCGACGAAGACCCAGCACAGCAACGGATAAATAGCTGAAATAATTGCTCTTAAAAAAGAAACTATATAGTTAAAGTATGGTACAAAGGTGACACTGAAAACATCACTTTCTAAATATTTTTACTACATTTTACAATTTTCAAGCATATTGTAACTGAAAAATGGTCACTTACCATACACGTGGCAGAAGTGATGGCATGTCCTTTCATATTATAATAGAGAAGAACAAATCTTACTCCATATAGGATCTGTTTCTTTCACTTTAACCTTGGGATTCTGTAGCTTTGGCTACGTTAGAAATGTTCCTTATAGCCTTAAATATACAGGAGACCTCATCCTGAAAGCTCTGACTTGTAAGTGTAACGCTTTCCCAGTCACATAGAGATATAAAGTTGCAGAACAGAGAATAACATTCTTCTTCTTAGAGAAGTTACAGGAACAAGGTGACCTGCCCTACATGGACAGATACAAGAACAAAGGCTTTGACCCGGAAGAAGTTTGCAACAACCAGCCACCCGCCTTTCCCTCTTAGCATCAGAGAAGCCTGAGGTGCAATTCAGTAAGAGCTCTTGAGACGTGAATCCACCATCTTCTCAGTCTTCTGGCTTTCCAGATAAAGCAGCTCTTCCTTGGCTCAGCAGCTTCTCTCTCCAATTATTGGCCTGTTGTGTGACAAGCAGTAGGAGCTTGGGCTCAGTAACCCCTTCTGATAGTAGGTGAGTAGCACCTTCTAATATTAGGTTATCAGAGACTGTAGATTCCATCTTAGATTTCTTTCTCTCTGTCTCTTGGATATCTCACTCTCGGGAAGCCAGCTGCCATGACTTCAGGACACCCAGGCAGCCTATGGAGAGGCCCGTGTGGCAAGACAATGAGGTCTCCAGCCTACGGCCAGGCAGGAACCGAGGCCTGCCAAAGACACATGAGTCTGGAAGCCTTCAAACAACTACATTCCCAGCTGACAGCTTCACTGCACCTCAGGAAAGACCTCAAGCCAGAACCAGCCAGTCAAGCTGCTCCCAGTCATCAATCACTATTCCAGCGGCAACGCATCTCAGTATCACCTCGATGTCTGATTTTAGAGCGATTTCCGCAGAGGTCAAGAAGCCTATATTTTCCCCCTAAATGTCACAAAGTTATGGACAAACTTAAAATTAGACCCGCTATTAGTAGAAATATCTGCCCTTTTATATTTTGCCAGTTAGTAGGTTCAGGCAAAAAAAAAAAAAACTCTGCTTTCTGAACCTATTTAATTTGGGGGAAAGACGTATTATTTCAAGTGTGAATTTAGATCTGAAACAATGTAGCCTGCAGGACAGCCTTTAGTTTTTCTCTTTAAATATGAACTATCAGGTATCAACATTTAAGGCAGGGTTCTCCAGGAAAGTCTCTCCAGGTTAATGTAGGGTGTGAACAGTTTCTTTCTGACAGAGGTAAAAATTACGTGGTTGTCCTGAACAGATAAGGGAAGAGGGTGGCCAAGGAAGAGCGTTGACAGCAACACAAGTACTGGCTAATACAGAATCAACCAAGAGGCTTAGGGTGCTTTCAACAACGGAAGGAAGTTTAGTGGAGACGCTGGAACTAAACTGGAACTTTCACACATTCGATTCTTAATGTAGCAAATGCTCCTTGCTATACCATGGAGAATCTTTGCTACTTACAGGAGTAGCAGAAGTTATATCCTCTTAACCTCAGTAACCAAAAGAGCAGAAGTTATATCCTCTTAACCCACACCCAAGCATCACTGGAAAAGATACCTACTGGGACTTGGGTTTCCCCTCAATCATATCCTGAATATCTTTAAAGGTACCCAGGCTTCAGATACATATCCACTATTTATACTTTTATCTTTCGATACATACACATATAAATGAGAAATGCTGACATAAACTTTATTCTACAGTAATAGGTCAGGAACTTCCCTGAACCACATCATATTTGTATTACTGAAAAATGAATCATCTACAACTCCACTGGATAACCTCTTGCTTTCAGGTACGCACACCAAAATTTGCTAAGTTTTGTAAAATATGAGAAAGACGTGCAGAATTTTAAATGTTCCAAAACTTGCCAAATGAGATCATTTCCTGAATTGAAGCACTATGCCAAAAGCATTTTAAAGAGAAAATCCTGAATAAGAAAGTTCTTGAGTCATTGGTTATTCTATAGACTAATGGCAGAGGAAAAGCTAAGACAGCCCAGATACAGTTACCAAAATAAGTCTAACACTCCCAGCTTTTCTCTCTCGTCTTTTTTTTTATTGTTGTTTTGTCTTTTTTTCTTTTTTTTTTTTTTATTAAATGGCTTAATAATTTTGAGGGAATGGAGGGATTTCCTACCCTAGATCTTTTCACCTGTCTTATATTTAGGAAGCGATATTTTCTTAAAGCAATTTTATTTTTTTAGGAGGCAGAATATAGGAGATTACAGTAAGGCAGTATTCAAACCTGGGAGA
This sequence comes from Aepyceros melampus, assembly GCA_006408695.1. Classification (NCBI taxonomy): domain Eukaryota; kingdom Metazoa; phylum Chordata; class Mammalia; order Artiodactyla; family Bovidae; genus Aepyceros; species Aepyceros melampus. The sequence goes on from SJXQ01001006.1 coordinate 125,450, forward strand.
CATTTTATTTTATGCATATTTATGCATGTTAGTTATTTCAGCCTTTCATTTTTCCCTGTCAAGAGAGATGTGGTAGAAGGTTGTTTTCTAGGCAAAGCCTCTTTCTTTCCCCTGACACTTAGAGAGACTAATTCCATCACATTTAGCTTATCTGTGGAAAACCTTACTCACCCTCCATCCTCTGATTTAAAGAATTAAAATAGGTCTAGGAAAGGTCTTCCCTGAACCCTAAGTATCTCATTTCTACTCTTGAAGAGGAGAGCTCTCTCTTGGGCCCTTGGGGATGCTCCCCCCCTGTGGAAGTACAGTGTGCTGGCTCTGTCTGAGCTCTGCAAATACAGATGTACATTCCAGATTTGCTCCTTCTGCTTTTCTGTTTGGTTTCAGCTACCTAGGGCAGCCATTTCTCTTATCTTGTGGCTCATATATTCAGCTTTCTCCATGTTTCACTGAGCCCACGTTTACATTTTTATTTCTAATCTTCCTTGATGTTTTGAGAGGATTTCCCAAAAGGGGCAAATGCTGATTTTATACCAGTATTTTAATACTAGATGCCCAGTTATTCTGTTTGAAATGTATTATGCAGAATAAGCAGAGTTAGGTCATTAGTCTATTTGGATCATTAGTCTCTAGTTTAGAGACTGGATTAATGATACAAGTATATATCATTAGGTTACATCTAACCTTCCTAGATTATAATTCTTCTTACCTTTTAGAGTTGAAAGACATTGGTATATATAAAGTATTTGCAACAGTGGAGGAAATGGTACTGCTAATATAGGGTTATGAAATTCTCATCTCTGCTTTCTGCTGTAAGCAAACCTCGGTAGATATAACCACCTACAAGGTCAATGGCAACCCACTCCAGTGTTCTTGCCTGGAGAATCCCAGGGATGGGGGAGCCTAGTGGGCTGCCATCTCTGGGGTCACACAGAGTCGGACATGACTGAAGCGACTTAGCAGCAGCAGCATTGGTATTAGAAAAAGGAAATGGAGACACTCAGTTGTGGCACCTCTGTTATCCATGTTATCTCAAAACTATTTTCAACATAGTTTTAAATATTCACAGGGATGTTCTCAACTGAGCCTTTTATTCCAAATGTGCAAATTATATGTTCCTTGAATTTGAATCCATTTTTGAAGTGCTCCTGGTACTGGAATTCCTTTATAGCATGCAGTGAAGTTCTATAATTCATGAATAAAGAGATCACGTGTGGTTAAAAAAAAAGTATGAAAAATTTAATTCCATTTAGAAATAGCTGTACTTTTAAAATATAACAAGTAGGGAAGATTCAAAATCAACAAGTCTAGATATTTGTGGGGTTTTTTATTATTTGACTTAAAATACTCTACTAGAGTATTTAATCCAACATTGAACAGTAGTTCCAGACTATCTTCTCTATTTCTTTCTGGAGTAAAGGAATCCTTCATAAAAATGTTTCTGGGCAAAATAGTCTAATACTGATGCTATTGTAAGCAAAGTCTCATGATGATGCAAGAATCTCTCTTGTCTAGTTAGAAGTTTTGTTTATCTGCATATGTGTTCCCTTTCTGTCCAATTTCAGGTAAATCTGGTTCCAAGATGTAAATGTATGGATTTTTAACATACAGGTGAAAAGTGTGAGAAGGAAAGGTCACTTCCAGTGGCGAATGGGCGGGCCCTGGTTTCTCCTAGGGAAAAACTCTCAGAAATGACACTCCTGCTGAAACCCAGGACATCCTAAGAGGGAACATCCCTTCCAGGGCCCAAAGCAGAGATGCATGGAAAAACCGTCCCAGTGTACAGGAGGAAACAGGAAGCAGTGGAATCCCTGAAAGATAGAGGGGTGTGGGCACACCTGCCCTGGCCATGAGTCCACGCAGACTGAATGGTCAATGTCAAGAACAATCCGTGTAACTCCAGAAGTTTCTGTGTAGCTCAAGAAGTTTCTGACAGCTGATAAAAGTGGAACTTAAATAACTAGAAATTTAATCAGTGGCAGCACTGGTCCTCTAGCCAACGCAGCTCAATGTTGTTAAAATAAAATAGAAGGAAAACTAAATCTTGCTTATTTCATGAACACAAGAAAAACTTAACTTAGGTTATTTTTTGAAAATGCTTGTTAAAAGAAACTAATTATTCTAAAATGGTGCAAGATAATTAGCCCCCTTCCATCTGGAAACCCCCACGGGAACAATCAATCATTGTAAAAGTCTAACAACTTCCGCATCCTCACTTATGAGCCATTCTGTGATGTCATCCTTCTGGACTTCATGTTAGTTCTGGATTTGAAGACTCTTAGTTTGCAAACTCTTCTTTTGGGCTCAATACAGTCAGTGTAGTTCATTGCTGTTGTTCAGTCACTAAGCTGTGTCCAGCTCTTTGCAACCCCATAAACTGGAGCACACCAGGCTTCCCTGTCCTTCACTATCTCCCTGAGTGCTCACATGCATGTCCATTGAGTCGATGAAGCCATCCAACCATTTTATCCTCTATCACCCCCTTCTCTTCCTGCCCTCAACTTTTCCCAGCATCAGAGTCTTTTTCAGTGTCAGTTCTTTGCATCAGGTGGCCAAAATATTGGAGCTTCAGCTTTAGCATCAGTCTTTCCAAGGAATATTTAGGGTTGATTTCTTTAAGGATTGACTGGTTTGATCTCCTTGCAGTCCAGGGGACTCTCAAGCGTCTTCTCCAACACCACAATTCAAAAGCATCAGTTATTCAACACTCAGCCATCTTTCTTATCCAACTCTCATATCCATACATGACTACTGGAAAAACCATAGCTTTGACTATACAGACGTTTGTTGCCAAAGTGATGTCACAATCTTCCTAATGCTATTGTATTGATCTGGATTTTTTTTTTTACAGTCTGGTTACTTTTTTGTGTTATTTAGTTATGTTTTCCCTTGATTTTGGTTTTTGTGTTAAGGTTTTGTTTTATGTTGGAGCATAGCTAATGTGTTAGTTTCAGGTGTATAGGAAAGTGATTCTGTTATACATACACACATATCTATTCTTTTTCAAATTGTTTTCCCATTTAGTTTATTACAGGGTATTAAACAGTTCCCTTTGCTATCCCATAGGCCCTTGCTGGTTATCTATTTTGAACATAGCAGTGTGTTCGTGTTAACTGACAGTCTGGATACTTTAAACCCAAAGAGCCCTGAAACTTGCCCCTGAAAGCAAGTAGCTAAGGAGAAAGTGCAGTCTTGAGATTAGAAGCCCACATCTCTAGAGCTTGGACCCCTGTCCTCAAACAATGGGTCTCTGGTCTAAAAGTTCCTAGTTTTATCTAGCAGTAACCAAATAAAAGCAATATAATGAATAAACATAGAAACTAATACTCAGCAATGATTCTCATTTCCACCAAGGTGGTACAGCCTTTTAAGAAAACTACTTGTGAGTGATGTATGCAAAAACCACACACAAATAAGTAACAATTAACTTAGGCACTTACACATGCAAGCATGTCAATATATGTGCCCATTTATACACATGAATTTTTCTCCCCATAGTAATCATGGAGTTTCCAGGGTAATATAATCACTTTAAGACCAATCTGCCTGGCAGGGATGTGAGGAGGACTATTTAGCTGGTAGTTTAGGTTTGGCTTAAGTTTCCCAAGGCTAGCTCAAAGAGAACTATTTCGTGTAGATGTAAACATTGTATAAGGTTTTTCTCATTCCCTTAAAATTAACCCCCTTTCCTTTATTATCACAGTGAGGGCTGTTATCAAGAGCTATAAAAAAGACAGCACTTCATATTTATCCTTGGAGGCCTTTCTGGAATACTTTGGCATCTTTTGGTGAAATTCGGCACTCTCCAACTAACACTAAACGTGTATTCAAATGGGTTGATGGCTCCTAACATCTCAGTTTAAGAAAAATTTGTCATAATAACCTCTAAAGAATCTTAGCATGATCTCATAATGCCTCAATCAGAGAAGAACGTGTAAAACCTTAAGTCAAAATGAAATGCATAAATATTGCAAAATGGCAGTTTAGTGAAATGGAGATAGAGGTCAAAGTTTTGGGGGTGCACATAAATCCAGAGAACTCTCTCAGGTACCAGGGCATGTCCCTTCAGGGCTGGGACCAGGGAACTGAGTGTGCCACAGCCTCCCTGACTTGTTCCCAGAGCTACCCTGGTGACTGCCTGTGAAAACACAATTTAGAGATGCCATTTGACTGTCCTCAGAAATACTCATTAGTTAATTAAACTGTAGCTATTTAAGCACCTGTAACAAGTAATGGGAATTTCAATTCTACTGATAAAAGGATCTTATTTATAATGAGCCTCACTGCCAAATGAGTTCTGAATGCGGAAGGCTCACCATTAGACTGTGACTCAGAACATTGCCATACTATCTGAGCCGCACGTGCCAATGGCAGGAGGAGGATCAGGATGTAAGAAAGCATGAGAGCTGATGAGCCTGCCCATAGGAATAGCCGGCTCTGTGAGGGGCAGTCGTCTTCTCTGTCTCTTGGGGTTGAAATGCGAGGAGGAGGGAAAATAGGAAGGGGACGTTGCTTTCTTTTTCTCCCCCTTAAAATTAGATTCAATGGAGAAGCCTGTGATTTTTTAATATTGCTAGAATGTTCTGAGTTCTCCCTCTAGGGAATACCAGCAGCAACTCTAACTTCTAGGAAAATCACGCAGTAATAGAAAATGGGTAAGATCAGGGCTCCTTGGCCCCCATAAATTTTTTAGATGATTCTTTCCTCTGCCACTTAAAGCCAGCTTTAAATTTAAGACGGGACACTTACCTGCTGATCCAGTGGTTAAGACTTTGCCTTCCAATGAAGGGGGTGCGAGTTCAACCCCTGGTCATGGCCAAAAAACAAAAACGCAACGCAGAAGCAATACTGTACCAGATTCAATAAACACTTTAAAAATGGTCCACGTTAAACACATCTCAAAAACAAAAGTTTAAGATCTTCATATAGCATCCATTATGTTAAGCTGCTGAATAAACCAGGATATCCAGGACTCAGGATACTCACTCCCTTTCTTGAAGATTTTAGCTCTGGCATTGCAGTCACTCTGCTTTCTACTCTGCCTGCCTCAGTCCTTGGTGATGCCAGTATTCACATCAGCTTCTAACATAACAGTCTTCACTTCTTTGACCTCCTCTCCTCAAATGAACTTGTCTTCCACCCTAACGGAGCCATGGGCATACCCAAAACTTTTCATTGCAGTGATCAGAGTCGATTTACAATCTCAAACTCAACCTATCATCTCTCCAGTTCACTTCATTCAGTACCTACCAGCAACCATCCTTCATCCTCACTGGGACTCATGAAACACTCATTGCTGATCACATCACCTTTTATTCTGATCCTCAGCTTCTCACACTTTCACGTTTCATTATTTAATATAGATTTCACAGTTAATGTTAGATCTTCGATTAACTTTTTTCTTTATTTTTCTTGTGTGTGAAAGTGTTAGTCACTCTGTTGTATCTGACTTTGTGATCTCATGGACTATAGCCCATCAGGCTCCTCTGTCCATGGATTTTTCCCAGCAAGAATACTGGAGTGGGTAGCCATTCCCATCTCCAGGAGATCTTCCTGACCCAGGGATCGAACCTGGGTCTCCCGCACTGTAGGCAGATTCCTTACCATCCGAGCAACCTCTTACTTTGTTATATACTTATTTGGAAATCCAGTAACCACAGGAAGATGCAAGTTTCCACCTATTCTATGCATCTACTCCCAAGTTTTGTATGGTAGAAAAACAGGTGTGTGCTGACAGGTCTTAGCCAGCAATCTGAAGTGGATTTATAATGCTGCTCTGCAAGCACCCTCTCTCCCTACAATATTTGTTTTCTCCCATCCTCTTCCCAGCCTCACTCTCAGATGATGACCTTGCTCCTTCACTGACAAAATGCAACCAATCAGAAGAGACTTTTTGTAAGACACGTATCATACCTCTGTACGAACCCCCACGGAAAATCTGCCTCCTTTCCTATTACAGTGGAGCCTTGACTGTTCTCCTTGCTTAGGCCTCCCCTTTACTTGTGCACAAGGATGCATTTTATCCCAGCCTCTTAAGAACATAGATGTAGCAGGGCCTCACTCTCCCTCTGTATCCCTTCTGATCACTTCATTGTACGTATACAGACATGTTGGGATTTGTATCCCTGGTCTGGGAGTTAAGATCCCACCTGTTTCTTGGACAAAAAACCAAAATGTAAAACAGAAACAATGTTATAACAATTCAACAAAGACTTTAAAAATGGCCCACATCCAAAAAAATCTTAAAAAAAAAAAAGGTAGGCCCCTAATCCAGTTGATGGTTTTTTGCTTACATTGTTTCATAATTTCCTCCCCAAGTTTTCTTCTGGAAAACTCCATAAAGTAGAAAACTTTCTAACTCTCAAAAGATTCCATTCTGCTCTGGAACTGAATTAGTAGTTTTTTATATATATTTTATATATATATATATAATATATATATAATGTATATATGTTATGTATGCAAATATATATTATGTATGTTTATGTGTTATAATATATTAGTATTATATAATATTAGTAATATAATAATGCAATATGTTAGTACAATAATATGTATATTTTAAACTCTAAGTCAAAATTTTATTCCCTGAAATATTTATTCACTCAGTCTTATGAAATCACAGAAAGTTCACTCCAGACATTAGAACACACAAAGACAGTAACTAATTCTAATGTAAACCCCTGTTCTGTGTTAGACGTTCTCACTTGTAAATGACCCACGGCACTGTAATTGGCTTTTGGGGCCCTCTACGACTTTATTATTTCCCTTAGAGATATGCTAATAGTAGTTAGCAGTGTCCCTTACAAAGCACACATCTCATAATGAGTCATCACAGCTCTTCTCATCATCTACTCTGAGCCAAAAGTGAAATGCACAGCTCTATGAGCCTATGTCTTTCCATGGGGGACAGGCCTAGAGTATTTGAAAGAAAATAAAAATTAAAAGCAATGTTTTCTACAAACATAACAAAATTTCATTTAATTCACCATACATACTTGGGTTGTAATTGAGAATTAAATTCTTTTGGCTACTGACAACTCATTAGTCAATGCTGGTAAAGATGACCCTAATCAGTACAGTTAGTAAAGGGAGTTTTTTGTTCGTTTTGTTTCTGAATCTGCAAAACTGACTTAAAATCTGCCCTATTTTTTCATGAGGGTCAATGTAATGAAAGTTCCACTGTGAAAAAAAAAAAAAAAGTTAAACAAGAAAAGTTGTGGACAGTTAATAAAGGGTAAAAAAAAAATATTATCTTGTCTACAGAAGCAGTAATGAGAGGACTTGAATTGACTATGTTTAATTGTCTAAATCAAAAACAAATTATCATTGTTCCCTTAAAACCATTTCTTCTTATGTGAAGAGCAGGAATCACAGTAGAAACTCTGTACTTTGACATCAGTAAAATGCCTGTTAAAGAGTGTCATGAAATATGACCCAGAAAATCGGTCTAAATTGACTTGCAAAAGGACACAGAAGCATGTGTTAGAAAGTAGCTAAGTCAAGAGAAAGATCAATGATCATTACAACTGTCGGCCCCTCTCTGTTTCAGGTCCCGAAGAAGAGTTAACCTTCTTATTAAGGATATTTTCATCACTGCACCTGCAGATGTAGTAGTTTAGAAAGTACCAGATTCAAACTGGTGCTCAGCTAAACTGTATGCTGAATTTAAGCCGACCACAGATTATCTGGCCCTCCTTCCATCAAGACTAGGGATTTATCTCCCCTCCACATGAAGACAGAAAGGTCTGTGACCGCTTTCACCAGTAGGATATGCAACCTTGTGTGATTTAAAGTCTTCCACTCCTTTTTGTTTGCCTCCTCTGGGATCTCGGCCACGAGACTGTGGGAAACCCAGATTCCACACAGGAGACCTGTATGGATGCCGAGAAGCCATCCAGCCCCACAGAGATTTTGCATGATACTAACCCCAGGGACCATTGGAAGACAAATATTAAACATAAGAGCTCTCAGGCAGGGTACCTGCAGAGAACCCCTGCAACCCACAGACTTGTGAGTGACTATAATAAATTGGGGGAGCAGAGAGGTCGTTACACAGCAATATATAACTACAATCACCTTGAAATAGTGGCAAAGGTGTACTTAGAAACAGTGTTATAATCCTTCCACAGAAGCGGATGCTGTCATTAATTTATATTAGAAAGCAATTGAAGGTACACACACTGGCTCTTGAGATATATTAGTATTATATAATATTAGTAATATAATAATGCAATATGTTATTACAATAATATGTATATTTTAAACTCTGAGTAAAAATTTTATTCCCTGAAATATTTATTCACTCAGTCTTATGAAATCACAGAAAGTTCACTCCAGACATTAGAACACACAAAGACAGTAACTAATTCCAATGTAAACCCCTGTTCTATGTTAGACATTCTCACTTGTAAATGACCCACGGCACTGTAATTGGCTTTTGGGGCCCTCTACGACTTTATTATTTCCCTTAGAGATATGCTAATAGTAGTTAGCAGTGTCCCTTACAAAGCACACATCTCATAATGAGTCATCACAGCTCTTCTCATCATCTACTCTGAGCCAAAAGTGAAATGCACAGCTCTATGAGCCTATGTCTTTCCATGGGGGACAGGCCTAGAGTATTTGAAAGAAAATAAAAATTAAAAGCAATGTTTTCTACAAACATAACAAAATTTCATTTAATTCACCATACGTACTTGGGTTGTAATTGAGAATTAAATTCTTTTGGCTACTGACAACTCATTAGTCAATGCTGGTAAAGATGACCCTAATCAGTACAGTTAGTAAAGGGAGTTTTTTGTTCGTTTTGTTTCTGAATCTGCAAAACTGACTTAAAATCTGCCCTATTTTTTCATGAGGGTTAATGTAATGAAAGTTCCACTGTGAAAAAAAAAAAAGTTAAACACGAAAAGTTGTGGACAGTTAATAAAGGGTAAAAAAAAAATATTATCTTGTCTACAGAAGCAGTAATGAGAGGTCTTGAATTGACTATGTTTAATTGTCTAAACCAAAAACAAATTATCATTGTTCCCTTAAAAGCATTTCTTCTTATGTGAAGAGCAGGAATCACAGTAGAAACTCTGTACTTTGACATCAGTAAAATGCCTGTTAAAGAGTGTCATGAAATATGACCCAGAAAATCGGTCTAAATTGACTTGCAAAAGGACACAGAAGCATGTGTTAGAAAGTAGCTAAGTCAAGAGAAAGATCAATGATATTACAACTGTCGGCCCCTCTCTGTTTCAGGTCCCAATGAAGAGTTAACCTTCTTATTAGGGATATTTTCATCACTGCACCTGCAGATGTAGTAGTTTAGAAAGTGCCAGATTCAAACTGGTGCTCAGCTAAACTGTATGCTGAATTTAAGCTGACCACAGATTATCTGGCCCTCCTTCCATCAAGACTAGGGATTTATCTCCCCTCCACATGAAGACAGAAAGGTCTGTGACCGCTTTCACCAGTAGGATATGCAACCTCGTGTGATTTAAAGTCTTCCACTCCTTTTTGTTTGCCTCCTCTGGGATCTCGGCCACGAGACTGTGGGAAACCCAGATTCCACACAGGAGACCTATATGGATACCGAGAAGCCATCCAGCCCCACAGAGATTTTGCGTGATACTAACCCCAGGGACCATTGGAAGACAAATATTAAACATAAGAGCTCTCAGGCAGGGTACCCGCAGAGAACCCCTGCAACCCACAGACTTGTGAGTGACTATAATAAATTGGGGGAGCAGAGAGGTCGTTACACAGCAATATATAACTACAATCACCTTGAAATAGTGGCAAAGGTGTACTTAGAAACAGTGTTATAATCCTTCCACAGAAGCGGATGCTGTCATTAATTTATATTAGAAAGCAATTGAAGGTACACACACTGGCTCTTGAGAAAAAATCTGTAAACAAATGCCATCCTCTCCCTCAAAAAAGGAAATCTTTCATGAAATTATTTTTCACATTTTTCTCATTGAATTCAGCAGACAGGAAAGAGACCTTTACGGTATCTATCTACTCTATCTGATTTAAGATGAATATCTGGTTATATTTTAGTAATATCTAAAAAGGGTAATAAATATTTTTATTATATTACTGATTTTATTATAGATGACTTTATTGTACAGATCTTAGATGATATTTTTGTTAGGCATACTGGGGTTAAGCTGTATTTAAAATAGTAAGAAAAATTTCCAAAGCAAACCAGAATTTCTGCTGTAAAAACATAATATGTACTGTTTCAAGAATAAGTGTGAAACAGTGACGTACAGAATAATGGTCTTTTTAGCCCACAGTAGGCACTCAGCGGGTTTCCCAGGTGGTGCTAGTGGTACAGAACCCCCCTGCCAGTGCGGGAGACGCAAGAGACCTGGGTTCAATCCCTGCCTGGGTTGGGAAGATACCCTGGAGAAGGGAATGGCAACCCACTCCAGTATTCTAGCCTGGAGAATCCCATGGACAGAGGAGCATGGTGGGCTATAGTCCATAGGATTGCAAATAATCTGACATGACTAAGCAAGCACGCAAGCACTCAACAGCTATAAGTTACTCACCTGATGGATGGTCTGACCTCACACAGAGGTTCCATGTCATGAAGACAGACAACTTTGTTCATCCTTGGTTACATCTTGCATGCAAGGAAGTGCTTCAGGCCATAAGGTGTACACAGTTATATAAATCAAGACCTAGACGACTTCTCTTAAGTCTTTCTATAATCAATCATTATCTAACTCTCTGACAGTCTATGTCATAGTATTAAATGTCCCAGTACAATCTAGGTCTGGAT
>SJXQ01001007.1:0-52995 GCA_006408695.1 Aepyceros melampus
AGGGGGGGGGGGGGGGGGGGGGGGGGGGGAGGTGGGGGTCGGGATTGGGAGTTCGTGTACGCTCGTGGCTGATTGATGTCAATGTGTAGCAAAACGAATACAGTATTGTAAAGCAAAACAAACTAAAAAAATAAAATTAATTAAAAAAAAGAAAAGAAAAGAAACTTACCTTAAGGCCTATGTTGTTTTAATGGCAATATCATCATGAAGCATATTGAAACCTAATAGATTAAAGTCTCTCCTTCAGCACTCCTGGGCTTTGTTGGTGGCTCAGACAGTAAAGAATCTGCCTGCAATGCCAGGAACCCAGGTTTGATCCCTGGGTGGGGAAGACCCCTTGGAGAAGGGAATGGCTACCCACTCCAGTATTCTTATCTGGGAAATCCCATGGACAGAGGAGTCTGGCAGGTTACAGTCCATGGGGTCACAACTTAGCAACTAACACTTCAGCACTACTATTCCTTTACAATATAAATTTTGCTATTCCTATCGGTTTATTCTTGGCAATAAACTTCAGAATTCTTTTATTAAATTACAACCCAAATTGAGATTTTCACTGAGATAATATTGATAAAAATTAATCTGAGAAGAGTTAACATCTTTAAAGTATTTAACCTCCCATCTAAGAACATGACAAGCCCATTCTTTTGTTCATACTTACTTTTATATAATTAACTGAGCTTTGAAGTTTCTTTGGAAAAGCTCCACATATATTGCAATAACTTTGCTTTGGATTATTATTCTGAGAGAAACTAAGAAACTTTTTTTCCCCATTAATTAAGCTTTACTTTTAACTGCTGCTCTGCTATAGACTGAATGTTTGTGCCCTCACCCCCCAATTCATATGTTGAAACCTGACCCCCAGTGTAATGGTATTTGGAGGTAAGGCCTTTGGGAAGTGTTTAGGTCTTGAGGGTGGAGCCCTCTTGAATAGAATTAATGTTCTTATAAAAGAAAACCCAGAGAGCTCTCTGGCCCTTTTTTACCATGTGAGGTCACAGAGAGAAAACAGCTATCTATAACCAGAAAATGGGACTCAACAGACATTGTATCTGCCAACACCTTGATCTTGAACTTTCCAGCCTTTAGAACTGGGAGAAATAAATGTTTATTAAGTCTCTCAGTCTATGATATTTTGTTATAGCAACCTCAACAGACTGAGACATTCCCTTTCCAAAATTACACTAACAGTTTTTCAGTTGGATTTCCTTGAATTCCCCTTGTATTTATTTATGTCTTCTACAAATAATGATAATTTTGTTCTCTCATAAAATGTTCATGCATTTTCTCTTTTCATTTTCTATCACATTGTGCTGGACAATACATTTATAACAATACAAAATAAAGATGGCAGCAGCAGGAATCCTGGCCAGCTTTCCAAATTTATTTGTAATTGTCCTCAGTGCTTCACTATGCTGGCTAGTATTTTATTACACTTATTCTTAATCTTCTACAGAGGTATTATGTTCTTAGTTTTCTAAGAGTTTCCTTTTTATCTGTAAAGAAATGTTTTGTAGTATATATATGTACATATATATATATATTACATCTGTTAAAATTACCATATTTTGTGTCTTGAAATACTGATATAATATATGAGGATTTCCCTTGTGGTTCAGACCATAAAGAATCTGTTTCGATGCAGGAGACCTAAGTCCGATCCCTGGGTTGGGAAGATCCCCTGGAGAATGGAATACCCACTCCAGTATTCTTGCCTGAAGAATTCCATGAAGGAGCCTGACAGCTGCAGTCCATGGGTAGCAAAGAGTTGGACTTGACTGTGTAACTAACACTGCATGGACGGATTCCCTTATAGTAAATCATTCTCAAAGTTTAGGATAGACTATTTCATTGTAGTGGGTAAGTTGCACTGATTGTTTACAGAAATATAGATTTTCACACATGTTTGTAATTGGGATCAGTCTATAGTAAAATATTTCAATGTGAGAAAGCAGAAGTATCACCTCAGGAACAATTTAGAAAATGAAGATTACATAATCCAGAAGCTGTGGCAGGAGAGAAAGATAAATTTGAGTATCAGATAATTTTAATTCCCTAACAGAAAAAAAATGCTTCATGGCCAAAAGACAAATGGAAATTTGTTATAAAAAATAATGAATTGTCAGATCAATTCCATATTTTACAAAGTGCTCGAGCAATCAATTACAAAAAAGAGAAGAAATCCAGTGGTAAAGTAAGCAACAGTTACAAGTAAGTAGTTTACGAGAGGGAAAAAAAATCTATAAATGAACAACATAATTTGAAATCATGCCCAACGTCTTTGATAATTCAGTTCAGTTCAGTTGCTCAGTCATGTCCGACTCTTTGCCACCCCATGAATTGCAGCACTCCAGGCCTCCCTGTCCATCACCAACTCCCGGAGTTCACTCAAACTCACGTCCATCGAGTCGGTGATGCCATCCAGCATTCTCATCCTCTGTCATCCCCTTCTCCTCCTGCCCCCAATCCTTCCCAGCATCAGAGTCTTTTCCAATGAGTCAACTCTTCGCATGAGGTGGCCAAAGTACTGGAGTTTCAGCTTTAGCATCATTCCTTCCAAAGAACACACAGGACTAATCTTCTTTAGAATGGACTGGTTGGATCTCTCTTCTCCTCTTGAGAAGACTCTCAAGAGTCTTCTCCAACACCACAGTTCAAAGCATCAGTTCTTTGGCACTCAGCTTTCTTCACAGTCCAACTCTCACATCCATAAATGACTACTAGAAAAACCATAGCCTTGACTAGACGGTCCTTTGTTGGCAAAGTAATGTCTCTGCTTTTCAATATGCTATGTAGGTTGGTCATAACTTTCCTTCCAAAGGAGTAAGTGTCTTTTAATTTCATGGCTGCAATCACCATCTGCAGTGATTTTGAAGCCCCCCAAAATAAAGTCTGACACTGTTTCCACTGTTTCCCCATCTATTTCCCATGAAATGATGGGATTCTTTGATAATTAAAGAAATACAATTCAGATTTATGATTTAAGCCTATTAACACCCTGTCCTGGCAAAGATATGGCAAAATAAGCACTTAATATCCCTTATTGTTTCTAGAGAAGGACTTGGCAATGGTTGTAAAATTAAAAGTCCATGCATATTAGATCCGGCAATTTTGCTGCTAAGGATTTACCATATGACTCTTCACAAAATATATGTAGAAAATGCAAAACTAAACCAAAGCAACCAATGTATTAGCCAACAGAAGACTAGCTAAACAAATTATATTCACTTTTAAGTTGAAAAATAGTTGATTCACAATGTTGTATTAGTTTCAGATGTATAACAAAGTGATAATGTGTAGAAAATATTCCTTTTAAGATCCTTTCTCTTTACAGGTTATTACAAAATATAACTACAGTTCCCTGTGCTATACCATAGGTCCTAGTTGGCTATCTATTTTATGTCTAGTAGTGGATATATGTGCTTTTGATAGAATAATATATTGCCATTTAAAAATAGATTGATCTGTGTGTGCTAATACAGAAAATTTTCAATATAAATTATTAAATGAAAGCAAGTTGCAAAGAAGTGAACATAGTCTGGACACTCTTGTAGATATATTGAAAGATGGATAAAGATAGATACTGGCGTGTACATAATTTTCATTTTTCATACTAGAATGTTACCTTTGGGGACTGAATTTAAACAAGATGGTACAGACGGACAGTGTCAAGGACACCTTCATTATACTCTCTGTACTGTTTGAATCTGTTTGAATGCCACTTCTATTAAAGTGTAATACAAGCAAAGATTTTCTAAGAGTTTCAAAATTCATTTTCTGCTATATACTATACTTTTCTATATTAAATTGATAATCAATAATATTTTTAAAAAACTATATTCTTGGGCCCCATACTTAATGACTCTGATCTGTAAGTAGTGGGGCCTCAGAATCTGAAATTTTTACAAACATTCCCAATAATTTATGAAGGTAGCCAAGAAACACATTTAAACAAATCTCAGGTCTATACTTATGCTGCTTTGCTTTGCCTCATTTGGATATTACAGCAAGGTTAAGCTAGCACAATAAATTATTTGCATACTATGATTTTCTATTTCTGAAAGAAATCTTTGATCTGTGATTTCTATAATTTTCTATGTAGTACCAGAATTATCAATATCTTGGCAATTTGTGGGAAAAAAAAATACCAGTGAAATAAGTCTTTGTAGAAATAATCCTTTATACTGCATTTACTTTCTTCCAAAACTATTTTTCTATTTAGTCTTTCATCCTTTTTTAAAATCATATTGAGTCAATTACATTTTCAATCTAGATAATCCAGATTTTCAAACTAATTGCCATAGAATTGTACAAAGAAAACTCTAATAAATTTCTTCTCTATTTTATAGAGGTCTATTTTATAGCCCATTTATTTCTCAGTTTTATTTTTGAGTACCCTCTCATTTTCGCTTTATTGTTCTTGATCTGTTTTATAAGTATTTTTAAATAGATTGACCCTCAAACTTTTTAACCAATACCAATTATTATGCTTCTGTTCATCAACTTTTTAGTATCTGCTTTTATTTTTATTATTCCTCCATACTTTACTTAAATTTGTATTTTTGTTTTGAAATGCAAAAGTCACTGTCTTCCTTTTCTGTTTAATCATAAAAGCACGTAAAATACTGAATTTGACCATAAGTATAATTCTAGCCTCATATCAAAATTTAATATTTTCTCAGCATTATTTCATGACCTATAGAATAATTTAATTATTTTCTTTAGTTCAGTAGTTAAGAAATTATCATGCAATTGAATATTTTTGTTTAATTATTTGATCAAAAGCCAAAGGTGTCAGAAAATGTAATTATTCGATATCTGTATTTTGAAATCCACTGAGGTTTTCATTGTATTCTTCAATTATATATGCTTTGTAAATGTTTTAAATGTGTATTCTACATTTAATATGCATTAATCCATTCTTGTTAAATAATATTATTTAATTCTGTTAAACTGCATTACCTGTCTTTGTCCTTAATATTTGGTTCTCTAATCTTTCAAAATATGAGAGGGTGTGAAAATTCTCCTTATAACAATTTTACTTCTGTTTATGTCTTGGTCCTTTTATTTTAGATGCACTTTTATTTTTCAGCTCATCTTCACAGTCTTTAACTTATTAAAATATATGCTTGTCCTAACCTCAGATACTATGTTTTATTCATTTAGTCTTTTAGCAAATATTTATTTAACATTTGCTGTACATGAGTAAAAGTTCACCAAGCCGTTCGATAGAGTTCTGGCCAATGAGATATAAGCAGAAGCCTGTTAGAGTGACTGCCTTTCCCTTTCTCCTTCCTCCTACATGGATGCGGTCAGCAGGCTGCTGTCGCAGCAGTTATCTTGTGAGCATGAGGGAAGGCCCAAGACTTGTAGATATATCTCCCAACATTATTTACTTACTGAAAGAACACAAAAAACTATCTACCTCTGTAAGTCTTGATATTGGAAAAAATTTTTAAATAACAGTAATTGAAACTACTGTTAGTTGGCTATTGTGTACTTGCAACTGAATATATTCCTAATTAATATGTCTTTCCATATACTTCAAATTTTTCAAAGGTGTATTCAAAATTTACAGTATACTTACACATATGTATGGAATTTAGAAAGATGGTAATGATAAACCTGTACACAAGACAGCAGAGGAGACACAGATGTATAGAACAGCCTTTTGGACTCTGTGGGAGAGAGAGAGGGTGGGATGGGTTGGCAGAGTGGCAGTGTANAAATGCCGCCAATATAAAAGAGTAGTAAAACATAGAGACTAATTAGAAATAATTCATCTAACACCTTAAGACAGAGTAAATTCCCATTACAGATAAATTCTCTGTGCATATCATTCTGGTATTTCCAAGTGGTGCTAGTTGTAAAGAACCTTCCTGCCAGTGCAGAAGATGTGAAAGACATGAGTTTGATCCCTGGGTTGGAAGATTCCCCAGAGGAGGACATGGCCACCCACTCCAGTATTCTTGCCTGGAGAGTTCCATGGACAGAGGAGCCTGGTGGGCCATGGTTCACAGAGACACAGAGTTGGACACGACTGAAGCAAGTTGGCACACATATGCACACCATTCTGCCTTCCCCATAGAGGTCATCACTGGCCTGACCTTTGTGAGAATCAGTTTTGCCATGTATGTATATATCCTTAAAAATAGCTTGATTTTGCCTCTTTTACCATTTTATATAACTGAAATAATTCTGAGTTATTCTGTGATCTGCTCCTTTCACTTAATGCTGTTTGTGAAATGCACTGATGATAAGACGTTAGTTATAGAAAACTTATTTTAATATTATGTGAGTATCCCATTGCATGGGTGCATCACACTTCTTTAATTTATAAATTCAATTATTATGTTATCTAATTTGGGCTTATTACAAACAATACTTCTATGAACATACTTGTATATCTCACCCAATAGTTTTTCAAGTATAGCTCTCAAGAGTATCCTAGAAAAAGGAATTGTTGAATCCTGAATGTATGTACCCCTTCAATTTCTCTAGATTATGGAAAATAAATTGTATTTATCAATAAATATTGATTCTACAATAAAAAAATTTAGTTATAAATTAAGTACCCTGCAATGACTTTCTATATAATAAAGAAATTAAAATACTTTTAATTCTCATTTTCCAATCCTTGTAAGTATAATTTGTGAACTCAAAATTTTATTTTTACTGAATTTTTATATCTGTTACATTTGTGTTTAATTTTATAATTATAGTTATAACAATTATTTATAGTTAACATTTTGTGCTCTATTTTGAACTCTATAGTTCTTTAATGATTAAATATGTTCATTCTCAGGTAAAACTGATTCATCTTTTGGGCAGCTGTCATATGTCTTCAGGCACAGTTTCTAGAAGTTACAAAAGTGCTTTTTCTTTTAAATCTTTCCATAATTAAAAACACCTATCTTTTTGCCTTTAAGCATGAACAACATGTTAGAAAGCAATCTCTTGTCTACTGCAAAATTCTTGGATTAAAATTTTACATTAAAACTCTACATTTTTAAAACTGTCTTATGATCGTTTTAATAAGGTACTATGAAGAATAATCTAAGGGCACAATGAGTTTTTTCCCTTGTTGAACTACATTTTTTTAATTATTTAAAATAAAATATGGCAACAATGTAATACCTTATGAATAATTCACCCTGAAAAATGTTAAGTTCCTTGGATCACAACTCACATGATTGTAATGGTGATGCTGGTAGGTAGTGATAATGATGAGGTTGAGGTTGAAGATGAGGATGATGGTGATGATTTTAGCTCAGGAAAGTGTTTAGTTTGTATATTCTTTTATTCCTTCCTTTGTTTGGGTCTCTTCTGAAAGTTGTGTATGTAAAATTAGTTTCTGTTCTCCATATCAACTTCCTCTCCCTCGTTTTAAAAAAAATATTACTTCAGCATTCATAAAGAGATACAGTTCATCTTCTACATCATTGACTTGAATTTCTGCAGTATCAATTCTATTTATCTTCAAAGCATATATTGCATTTTTTAGTTCCCAGAATTCTCTTCTCACTTCTGTCAGATCTTTTTTCATGTCTGCTGGCACTGCATAAGAACACTTTTATCTCATTTCTCAACCCTGTTTCACAAGCCCATGCTTTCTCATACTTATAAAGAGAACATCTAGCTTATTTTTCTTCTTTTTTTCTACCTATATTTTTTCTCACACAGCATTTTTCTCATGTAGTATAGCCTTTTGACTATTAGACTGTTCCTCATTAATTTCATTGTCTCTTTCTGTTTGTTCATCCTTGAATATTAGAAGCTGAGGATTTATTCTGTTACTGAATATTTCCTTTTTTAAAAAAAGTTTTGGCCACACTGGGAGGTATGCAGGATCTTAGTTCCCTATCAGAGATCAAACCAGCAGAAGCACAGAGTCTTAAACACTGGATCACCAGGGAAGCCCCCTGTCACTGAGTATTTCTTAACAGGTTATTCTTTCCAGAGATTAGCAAATATTTGGCCAAATCCTTAGTTTCTGAGTGCTGAACTTGACATCTGAATTATCATAGCTGGTTCAATGGGAAGCAGAGTGAGTGAGTCAGGTATCTTCCCATCCTACCAAAAATCCTTCCTTTTACTAGAAAGGGAAAGCCCATGTTACATGTTTTATGAATGATGGACCATAAATTTTTTTTCACTTAAAAAAATAACCTAGTAAAGTTTGATTACTAACACCCAATACTCTATAGAAAAGTGATACCGGAGAGTGGTTAAAAGTACAGATTTGGAGACAACTTGTGTTTCTGCCTCTTATAACTCCTTAAATAGTGACATCAGGAGATTCACCTGATAAAAATGAAATCAAATAATGGATATATTTTAGTCTTTCTTAGTCTGTGGGTTTTCTTATATGTAAAATGCTGTTCAATGATACTTATCTCACAGGGCTACTGGGAGAATTAAATAGTGTATTTAGGATAAATGCATCCTATTATTAAAGTATGCGAGGCACTGTTAATACAGAAATTAATACATGACATGCCTTCACTATATAGTAACAACTATAGATATTTTGTTAGTTGCACAGTATTTTGTAAAACCTGATAGTTCTCCTTTTTTGTTTTTATTAAACCATCTGTATTAATTTATTTGGAGTACCTAGTAATCAAATTCCTAAATAAATACAATGACACTTGAAAAAAATTAATTTATTATTTTATTCACATAGAAATACATGATTACTGGGCCATAACTAGCCACTGATCAAGTTAGCACACTACAAATCATTCCAAGAACTTTAGGAGGTATTCAATCAGAATATAATTCAATTTTCACTCAGTTTTCTGTACTGATGATAAGTAGATCAAGAATTTCATGATTAAGTCTTTTCACAGACTAAGAAAGACTAAAATATGTCCATTATTTGATTTCATTTTTATCAGGTGAAAATACTTTCATGATGACATTTTTTGCCAACTTGAGTTCACAGAAAGTACATTGTCTGTTGTTTAGTCACTAAGTCTTGTCCAACTTTTTGCGACCCCATGGAGTACAGCCAGTAGGCTTCTCTGTTCATGAGATTTTCCAGGTAAGAATACTAGGGTGGGTTGCCATTTCCTTCTCTAGGGAATCTTCCTGACCCAGGGATCGAACCCATATCCCCTGCTTAGTAGGCAGATTCTTTAGGACTGAGCCGCCTGGGAAGCCCTTGCAGTTGTTTATAAATATCAAAATAGATTGGTCATACTGTGAGAAGTAAGTCAGACAGAGAAAGACAAATATATATGATATTTCTTATATGTGGAATCTTATTTTTAAAATGATAAAATTAAAATTATTTAAAAACCAGGAACAGACTTACAGACTTAGAGATTGAACTTACTGTTGCCAGAGGGGAAGTGTGGGAGGAGAGATAGTCAGGGAGTCTGGGACTGACTTGTACACACTGCTATATTTTAAATGGATAACCCACAAGGACCAACTGGGGACTCTGCTCCATATTACATAACATGGATGACTCTGCTCCATATCAGTTCAGTTCAGTTCAGTCGCTCAGTCGTGTCCAACTCTTTGCGACCCCATGAATCGCAGCATGCCAGGCCTCCCTATCCATCACCAACTCCCAGAGTTCACTCAGAGTCACGTCCATCGAGTCTGTGATGCCATCCAGCTATCTCTTCCTCGGTCGTCCCCTTCTCCTCCTGCCCCCAATCCCTCCCAGCATCAGGGTCTTTTCCAATGAGTCAACTCTTCACATGAGGTGGCCAAAGTACTGGAGTTTCAGCTTTAGCATCATTCCTTCCAAAGAAATCCCAGGGCTGATCTCCTTCAGAATGGACTGGTTGGATCTCCTTGCTTGGACAAGAGTAGATAAGTGTATATGTATAACTGAATCACTTTGCTGTACACCTGAAACTAACATGACATTGCTAATCAACTATACCCCAATGTAAAACTAAAAGTTTTTAAAAAATGGATTGAGAGGGAGGATACTAGAGAACTTTTGGGGCTAACAAGTTGAGAAAACACCACCTCTTTTTGTCTGGCTAGCCCACAAACATAACCTTGATCCAAGATACAACCAAATTTGAACGTGCTTCCTCACATAGAAAAATTAGGAGCAACTTTAATAACTGCCTGCTGTATAATTGAATTGATTCCTTTAAAACTTTATGGAAGGTTTCAAACTGAAGTTCCACATACTAGGGCTTTCCATAGTCACTGAGTTCTGAATCACTGCTGGACAAGACTGGAGGGGATGGAATGCCTTACACTATTCTCTTTGGTTAATTAGCCTCTAGGGACAGCCAGAGGTCCCCATGTGAAAATCACAGGTGTCATCTCGAACTCAGGAGCTACCGAAAGCACAGCGGACTGAAGTTGTTTCACTCCTGCTCAAGGGAGCCACCTGTGTTCCTCTTACACTGTCCATGTGTCGCCCAGGTAAAACAGGACTTTGGCGGGGGAGAAATTACATTTTTAAAATTCAAAATTATTTTAGTGGCCTTTTTCAATTATAGAGTATAAAATCTAATCCATAACTTTGAGAATCTATCCATGGCTTTCATTTATAGATTATAAAATCGATCTGTGACTTTCTATCTAAAGTGCAATAGTTCTTAAAGAAAAGTATTCATTTGACTAGATATGTAAAATGCTAGAGGGCACTAGTAATGAAAAATCTAGCCAAGATAAAAGTATCTTTCCAACGATGAAGTAAGTGAGTGGCTGGGGAGAAGGGAGAGATGAAGGATATTTAAAATAGGCCATATCCTTCTAGTTCACATTCAGAATCAGCTCTGTCTAAAGGTCCCTGTGTGCAACATTTACTCTGATGTTTAGAAGATGGCACGGGATTGGAGACTCATTTCTAACCAACCAATCAAACTATATGATTTTGCACAAATCCATTTATCTCTCTGAACCTCAGTTTAAGCATCTTAAATGCAAGGACAATAGACTGCATCAGAGTCTTACAACTACATGTTTAAATAAATGTTGCCAGAACACAGGTAAATGGAAAAAGACAAAATCAGAGTGACTTCAGAGCGCTCCTAAGGAGTCTTAAGGCTCTGTGGGACTCAGTTTGCCAACGACTAGACCAAGTGGTTTCTTAGTTATCCTCGGAACTAACATTCTATTACTCTAAATGAAAACATGTTAAACAACGAAACCCAGAGCTCTGTGTCTCCACCTATATAGTATGTCCATGAGGTTCAGCACTGTGAAAACTGGTCCAAGTTGTGTCATTCCAAATGTGAGAAAGAGAAAATAACAAGAAGGAAAAATTGGTTGGCTCTGACAGAACCAAACAGAAGGTGATTAGTATTTTTGGATTGTTGCCAGAGCTCTAGCCTCCCCTCGGAAGAATCGCACATGCAGGGCACCAAGCCCCTTCTAATGAAAAGAGATGGAATGCACAGAAGGACTTGCTAATACAAATGTTCTTAAACTTGAACTCAGCAGGATCAACTTGTACGGTGAGACATTTCTGACACTGGAGAGAAAAAAAAAGTGCTTAGTATAAAACCTTTGTCCTCACAGCAGGCTTGGCCCTGTTTATTGCTTTGTGAACTAATGTAAATTGAATAGAGCAACACACTCAAACCACACTGGACTTGATAGTATAAATGAGGAAAAGAAGGAGAATGAGAGGGCAGCTTCATTCATATTCCATGAAGTCAACACATTATAAAAGTGCTGTAATTCACATGACAAGTGTCCAGAGCTCTCCTCACACTTTCTCCCCTAAACTCAGCCTCCTAACTTCTTACCGTTTTCATCACACATCCAATCCTGGGTGATGCCAGAAATTGTATCATAGTTAATGGCTTATGATTATTAAGGGAAATGGACTTTTTACTGAAGTCTTATCTTCAACAATTCTGGTTCCATTCCTTTACTTTCTTTAGTCTTGACATACAGCTCTTTGCATATTCATCCTTGACATGCCCAGTTTCCTTAAATATTTGGGGGTACTGTCAATCCTCAGTGGATATGCCTTTGATAAAACAGATATATTTCCTGTGTTAGTTGTCTACTCTTGCATAACAAATCATTCCAAAATTTAGTGGCTTAAACAGTACATATATATTATTCTGCAGAGTATCTATGGGTCAAGAATTCAGGAGCTGGATGGTTTTCACTTGACATCCCTCATGAGGCTGCAGTCGAGATGTTGGCCAAGGTTACAGTCATCTGAAGGCGCGTCTGGGGCTGGAGGATCCACTTACAAAATGGCTCACATAGTTGTTGGCAGGACGCCTACATTCCTCATTGCTCTTGATAGGTGGTCTTAGTTCCTCACCATATGAATCGTTCAATAGGGCTGCTTGAGTGTCTTTACAACATGGCAGCTGCTTTCCTCTAGAGTGAATGACCAAAAGACAGACAGCAAGGAGACCACAATGCTTCTTATAATCTAGTCCCAGGGGCACACTCCATTGCTTCTAGAATATTCTGTTCATTACAAATGAATCACTAAAGCTGAACCCATGGGGGTGAAGGGGAAAGATCAGGCTCCATTTTTTAAGGCAGGATTTTCAAGCTACATGTGGACATATTTTGAAACCTCCAGCCTCCCTTCAGGCTAACCTGGAATATGAAAATGGAAACTTTGAAAACAAATTACTGCAAGATTGGCAACTCAAATTACCAAAAACTTTCATGCAGGATTTTGTTAGTCCACAGTGATACACTCCACATTAAGTATTGATTTCAGTTCAGTTCAGTTCAGTCACTCAGTTGTGTGTGACTCTTTGCAACCCCATGAACCGCAGCACGCCAGGCCTGCCTGTCCATCACCAACTCCCGGAGTTCACTCAGATTCACGTCCATTGAGTCAGTGATGCCATCCAGCCATCTCATCCTCTGTCGTCCCCTTCTCCTCCTGCCCTCAGTCTTTCCCAGTATCAGGGTCTTTTCAAATGAGTCAGCTCTTCTCATCAGGTGGCCAAAGTATTGGAGTTTCAGCCTCAACATCAGTCCTTCCAATGAACACCTAGGACTGATCTCCTTTAGGATGGACTGGTTGGAACTCCTTGTGATCCAAGGAACTCTCAAGAGTCTTCTCCAATACCACAGTTCAAAAGCATTGGTTTATAGATCATTAATTATTAATACTTAACAACAAGATTGAGTTTGGGAAACAGAAGATCTGTAACATAAACATTAAGAAGTAGAAATAATTGCAGGTTTCTTTCTAATGATGCTGTAAAAGAATAGGGAAATTATTTAATTCATAGAACACACTTGAAGTCTACAGGAATATGCCTTAGAACTTCTCTGCTAGTACAATGCAGGGAAGTCAAAACAGAGACATTAATAATCATCTAAGATGCTAACAATAATGTTAAGCTGGTAATGAGGAATAAGAAGAAATTGAAGTGAGTGCTTAGTGAGTGCAGTCATTTCTTCTTTGAAATTGCTTTCATGATTTTCCCAAATTTTATAATAGCTAATGGAAGAAAAGAAGTAGCAAAAACTGTGCCATTTTAATTGCATGTTTTGGGGTTGGAAGAAAGAGACCAAAGCTTAACATTAGCATTAAAGCCAAAATTAGTTTTTGCCCAAAGTAAGTAAATAAAAAGCTGTCAAATCAGTTTTTCTCTCATAGAGACAATTAACTTGTTTGTGTCATTTTATTTGTTCATTTTCCAACTGGTTGTTTCAGCAACACACAAATATAGCATCTCCTCTCCCTTCCCAGGGCTTCCCAGGTGGGTGCTAGTGATTAAGAACCTGCCTGTCAATGCAGGAGATATAAGAGATGCGGGTTTGATCCCTAGGTCAGGAAGATATCCTGGAGGGGGTCATAGCAACCCACTCCAGCATTCTCACCTGGAGAATCCCTTGGATAGAGGATCCTGGAGGCACATGCACTCCCTTTCCCAGCAATAAATAAATAAATAAAATGATTTTATTGGTAGAGCCAAAGACACTTATACTCATGAAACTCTTTTAAAGTTTCATTGATAAAGAAAGATGCATCTACAAATTTCTTAAATAAATACCGCTCCTTCTTAGCAAGTAACTAGCTGTGGTGGATTAAATAATAGACAAGAAATGGTAAGGAGTTTCCATGCTTCCTGATATTTTTCTCTTGATATGCTCAGTCACTAAGTTGTGCCTGAGTCTTCTGTGACCCCATGGACAGTAGCCCAGCAAACTCCTCCATCCGTGGGACTTCCCAGGCAAGAATATTGGAGTGGATTCCATTTCCTCCATATGTCTTGATGGGGACCATTCATTTACCCCCTCCTGAGCTGTCCAGCTAAGAACCCTGTATTCCGTCAGTGAATAACACTTCTCCCATCTGTAACTGCTGCTGCTGCTGCTGCTGCTGCTGCTAAGTTGCTTTAGTTGTGTTCGACTCTGTGCGACCCCATAGACAGAAGCCCACCAGGCTCCCCCATCCCTGGGATTCTCCAGGCAAGAACACTGGAGTGAGTTGCCATTTCCATCTGTACCTATTTGCCTCCTATTCAAATGTCTCCCAGACACCAATGTATCTTTTGCTTCAGACAGATTTTAGTTTATTTAGCACCTACCATCCAAGAGAAAGTCTGCAGTCCTCAAGCTGAATGATTGCAGAGAATTTTGTGAATGGAAGATGCTCTCTCAAAGAACCAATTCTCTCCTGTTGCCTAAATAGCCTTGCTTTTCCAAGAGAGGCCCAAGAGACTGTTAGTCATGCAGAAATCTCAGGCACCACTGCAGACCTACAGGATCAGAATCAAGGTTTGTTATAAATCAAGTCTTCGTTTGATTCCCATGTGTGTTGAAGTTGGAGAAACTGTGGAATTTGAACCAAAAACATTTACATACTGGATAAACAACAAACTGTTCACAGGGGTTAAACCACTGGCTGTTTCCCCCTTATCAGGTTGTACAAAGAATCTCAGCCTAGACTCAGCCTAGAGTGCGGAACAAAGATGGCTGGATGCCACAGAAATGCTCACATCCTTGTGATTTACCTCCTTGTGTGGTGGGGACTTGGGCTATCCAACCAGGCCATCAAGACCAGACAGACTAGTGTTTCAGCTAAGAGCTCCTAGTAGAGGTTTACAAATAAAATCCTTCCAACAGAATAATTCTGGCTGGAGGGAAAGGCACAAAGCCATAGCATTTATCCAGGTTTGGGAAAAGGGAGAACCAATTCAGACCTTTTTAGTTCTGTTAGCTTTCCTGGGCTCACTCAGCTTCCTGTCTCTCTGTTGAATTGTACACAAAAAGACTGGCAACTTGTAAGTGTGTATACAAAGGGCCAGTGCTGCACTATTAAAGGTGAAAAGACAGATACTCTATCTATAAACCAAAATGCCCTGTCTGGGACTGACACAGAGTTACTTTATAGGTTCACATTTGAAAGTAACACTCATAAAATAAATGATTGAAAGTGATCATAATTTAAAAGTTGGTAAAAGGATACCAGGCCCAGGCAGGGGAGGATATTTTACAATCTGTGCCAGGACTGACAAACACAGAAAACGACACACCATTCCCATTCCTTGGGCCAGTGCAGATTTTATTGTTATACATTACCACAGCCCTCTCTCCTCCCCTCACAGTACTCAACCAAGACATAATCTAGATCCTTATCAGTAGTGTTTCTTTGAGAACTCCCAGTCCATTCAGAATGATACACAAGGTCTTTGCCATCTGGCCTTGATACAGAACATTTTTGTGCATCTGTGCTAAGTCGCTTCAGCTGTGTCTGACTTTTTGCAATCCTATGGACTGTGGCCCACCAGGCTTCTTTCTCCATGGGATTCTCCAGGCAAGAATACTAGAATGGGTTGTCATGCCCTCCTCCAGGGGGACCTTCCCAACCCAGAGACTGAATCCCTGTTTCCTGCATTGCAGGTGGATTCTTTACCGCTAGACCAGTGGGAATATCCCAAAAAAAGCATCTTCAGGTACCCTTATTTTGAGCAAACCTATCAAACTGATTTCTTTCAATAATATTCCAAGACAACTTAAATGTGCCAAAGTTTGGAGAAAAACTTCCATTTTTTTAATATTTCTTTTAAAGTGGAGGGAGCTCCACTCCTGTGAAACTCTTAGTCAGTTTTATTTATTCCACTCCAGTAATGGAGGACTAAATCATGTGCTTGTTAAATTTGCAAAAAATAAACTAGATGACATCCATAGCTCATTTTTTTCCCATTTTACTTTTGAGAGGAGGAGTTCTCAGCATCTCCATTCCATGTGTTTTTCTCTGTGCAAATTTTGTTTCTTGGTAAAGCCTATCCCACCCAAGTTGAACATCAATCAATGGGACTCCTTGGTCCTTACCTTAAATTTTCCTTCAGGGAAATGAAGTTGCATATTAGATTATATGTAACACTGGAAAAGGTCAATTTTCATTCCAATCCCAAAGAAAGGCAATGCCAAAGAATGCTCAAACTACCGCACAATTGCACACATCTCACACGCTAGTAAAGTAATGCTCAAAATTCTTCAAGCCAGGCTTCAGCAATATGTGAACCGTGAACTTCCAGATGTTCAAGCTGGTTTTAGAAAAGGCAGAGGAACCAGAGATCAAAATGTCAACATCCTTTGGATCTTCAAAAAACCAAGAGAGTTCCAGAAAAACATCTATTTCTGCTTTATTAACTATGCCAAAGCCTTTGACTGTGTGGATCACAATAAACTGTGGACAATTCTGAAAGAGATGGGAATCCCAGACCACCTGACCTGCCTCTTGAGAAACCTGTATGCAGGTCAGAAAGCAACAGTTAGAACTGGACATGGAACAACAGACTGGTTCCAAATAGGAAAAGGAGTACGTCAAGGCTGTATATTGTCACCCTGCTTATTTAACTTCTATGCAGAGTACATCATGAGAAACATTGGGCTGGAAGAAGCACAAGCTGGACTCAAGATTGCAGGGAGAAATATCAATGACCTCGGATATGCAGATGACACCACCCTTATGGGAGAAAGTGAAGAGGAACTAAAAAGCCTCTTGATGAAAGTGAAAGAGGGGAGTGAAAAATTTTGCTTAAAGCTCAGCATTCAGAAAACTAAGATCATGGCATCTGGTCCCATCATTTCATGGGAAATAGATGGAGAAACAGTAGAAACAGTGTCAGACTTTATTTTGAGGGGCTCCAAAATCACTGCAGATGGTGATTGCAGCCATGAAATTAAAAGACACTCCTTGGAAGGAAAGTTATGACCAACCTAGACAGCATATTCAAAATCAGAGACATTACTTTGCCAACAAATGTCCTTCTAGTCAAGGTTATAGTTTTTCCAGTGGTCATGTATGGATGTGAGAGTTGGACTGTGAAGAAAGCTGAAAGCTGAAGAATTGATGCTTTTGAACTGTGGTGTTGTAGAAGACTCTTGAGAATCCCTTGGACTGCAAGGAGATCCAACCTGTCCATTCTGAAGATCAGCCCTGAGATTTCTGTGGAAGGAATGATGCTGAAGCTGAAACTCCAGTACTTTGGCCACCTCATGCAAAGAGTTGACTCATTGGAAAAGACTCTGTTGCAGGGAGGGACTGGGGGCAGGAGGAGAAGGGGACGACCGAGGATGAGATGGCCGGATGGCATCACCTGCTCGATGGACATGAGTTTTAGTGAACTCCAGGAGTTGGTGGTGGACAGGGAGGCCTGACGTGCTGTGATTCATGGGGTCGCAAAGAGTCAGACATGACTGAGCGACTGAACTGAGCTGAACTGAATATAGAAATAAAAGAAAAGTTTGTTTGTTTGTTTGTTTTTTACTCCAAGAATGATGAGTGGGACTCAGCGCAAACCTGAAAGAATCACAAATCTTAAAGGAAAAATCCATCCATCACTCAATCCAGAGCAGAAGTCTTTGGCAGAAAGAATAGAGATAACACACCTTGAAGGTCAGCTACTGCTTAAGGCTGAATCCAGCCTTCTTGGCTGGGGTCACTTGGCTGACATTTTCTACCGTGAGAATGTCATAATAGGCACAGAAATTTTCCCAGCTTCATGAAGTGAAAATGAAGTGAAGTGAAGTCATTCAGTCATGTCCGACCCTTTACTACCCCTTGAACTGTAGCCTACCAGGCTTCTCCGCCCATGGGATTCTCCAGGCAAGACTCCTGGAGTGGGTTGCCGTTTCCTTCTCCATACCTGGGGATCAAAATGTGCGGATTGTTATAATAATGGTTCCAAATACATCCTGTCTCCCCATGTCCATTATGAGTCTGTCACTCCTTCCATCAAGAGACAGAGTCATTTTCTTACCCTTTGCACCTGACCTCACGACTTGCTTTGACTAATAGAAGCTCCAGAAGTGAAACTGCATGACTTTGTCCAGTAAGACTTAAGGGGACTTGCACCTTCCATTTTACCCTCTTGGATTTCTCATTACTATGTAAGGAAGCCCAAGACAAACTATTGCATGATGAGGATCATCAAGAAAAAGAATGAGCCTGACAACTAGCATCAAGGTTCCAGACAGGTGAATGAGCTTATCATAAATGCTTCAGACCCAGTTAAATTGCCAGGTGATTACAGCCACATGAGTGACCACAGATAAGACCAGCAGAATAACAACCAAGCTGAGCTCAACAACTCCAAAAATCATGAGAAATAATAAATTTGTTATTACTAACTTTATTTTTATTTAATTTTTAAATTTATTATTTTTTTATGGGCTTCTCTGGTGGCACTAGTGGTCAAGAACTTGCCTGCCAATGCAAGAGACACAAGAGATGCAGATTCTATCCCTAGGCTTGGAAGATCCCTTGGAAGAGGGCACGACAACTCACTCCAATATTTCTGCCTGGAGAATCCCATCAACAGAGGAGTCTGGTGGACTACAGTCCACAGGGTCACAAAGAGTCAGACACGACTGAAGTGACTGAGCATTACTTTTATATAATTTTTAAAGGCTACTTTCCATTTACAGTTATTTTAAAAATTGGCTATATTTCCCACATTGTACAATGTATTCTTGAGTCTTATCTTATATAAATCATTGTTTAAGTCTTTATATTTGGGGATGTTTTGTAATACTACGAAGGCTAAATGGTGTAAGGAGTGTGTTTTTCTGTGGACATGGAGGTTTTCTCCAGAATCTATCTCACTACTAACCATGAAAGTCCAGTATCTTTGCCTTTAAACTTGTACAAGTACCAAAGACTTCCTCTTTTATCAGACACTGCATTTTCCCTCCCTCTCTCCCTTAGGCTACTTTACCGGGAACCTACTTAATTTTGCATCAAGAATTTTTAGGAGAAGCTACAGTTGACTAAGTTCATTTCCCATTTTTATTGTCCTCTTAATTAAAAACATATCCCCTCTTCGGATTCATAGTTCCACCATCTAAAATATCTTCTTTTCCTCCCATATTCTCCAAAGTAATTGAACAGCAAAGTGGGGGAAGGTGGGGGCACACATTTCTTGTGAGAACAAATGCCCTTTTTTTTTTTTTTTTTTTCTGGACAAGTCCTTATCTTGTCAATGGCACAAGCCACTCTGGCTGTTCCTAACTATGCACAGGGGCTAAACACTGCTAATTAGAGACAGGCCAGCCTCAAAGGGATTTCACTTGGGTTCCAACTTGCAAATGGGGTTTGTGTGTTTGGATTTAGATTCAGAGTGAATCAAAGCTTTCCTCTCCACATTGACTTGAAGTTCTTTTCCTTAAACCCAGCCAAAGTGGAGTACTCTCTCTTATGTGTCAGAACACACACATAGCAAAGATGACAAACTCTTTTAAAGTCTAGATAAAGGGTTTGAGTTGATATCTTCCAGCTGAAGGAGAATTGGAGGCTCATATTTGCAATTTCTCTGCCTTCCTAGAGCCTATTAGCACCAAATCTATGTACTTTTTTGAGGGAGTGGTAAAAAACAACTGGGTGAAAAGTCAAAGAAGTATTCAAAGCAATGTGTTCTTTGATCTATGTAATGGCTAACAGTCCATGCATATTTTCATAGATTCATAGGATCATTTTGCTGCTAAGTCACTTCAGTCATGTCCAACTCTGTGCGATCCCATAGACGGCAGCCCACCAGGCTCCTCTGTCCATGGGACTCTCCAGGCAAGAACACTGGAGTGGGTTGCCATTTCCTTCTCCAATGCATGAAAGTGAAAAGTGAAAGTGAAGTCACTGAGTCGTGTCCAACTCTCAGTGACCTCATGGACTGCAGCCCACCAGGCTCTTCCTTCCATGGGATTTTTCAGGCAAGAGTGCTGGAGTGGGGTGCCATTGCCTTCTCCGAGGATCATTTTAGAAATCTTATACACTGTTGACTGTTTACTGTGTAAATTTGCTCCTAATTCTTAAAGCAATCATAAGATGTGAAGTGAAGTGAAAATTTCTAGTCATGTCCCACTCTTTGTGACACCCATGGACTATATAGTCCATGGAATTCTCCAGGCCAGAATACTAGAATGGGTAGCCTTTCCCTTCTCCAATGGATTTTCCCAATCCAGCGATCAAACCCAGGTTTCCTGCATTGCAGGCTGCTTCTTTACCAGCTGAGCCACCAGAGAAGCCCAAGAATACTGGAGTGAGTAGTCATCCCTTCTCCAGTGGATCTTCCAGACTCAGGAATCGAACCAGGGTCTCCTGCTTTGCAGGCGGATTCTTTAGTAGAACTATTATCTCTATGTTGCAGATCAGATATATGAGAAGGAGGTTAAGAAACTAACCATGTCAAGCTGCCACTTATGCTTGATCTCTGTCCCATAAACAGCAGATCATGGAAGGACAGTCATTCATGAAAAGTTCTTCTACCATAAATACTTACATATTAACTGTGGCATTCTAAAAGAAACTGCAAAGAATTAGACCTACATTAAATAAATCACAGTTGAGGCATAAACCCTAGAATCTTAGAACATTACTTTGCCGACAAAGGTTCATATAGTCAAAGTTGTGGTCATTCCAGTAGTCTTGTATAGATGTGAGAGTTGGACCGTAAAGAAGGCTGAGCATTGAAGAACTGATGCTTTCAAACTGTGGTGTCAGAAGAGACTCTTGAGAATTCCTTGGGCTGCAAGGAGATCAAACCAGTGAATCCTAAAGGAAATCAACCCTGAATATTCATTGGAAGGACTAATGCTGAAGCTGAAGCTCCAACACTTTGGCCACCTGATGTGAAGAGCTGACTCATTAGAAAAGATCCTGATGCTGGGAAAGATTGAAGGCAGGAAGAGAAGAGGATAACAGAGGACAAGATGGTTGGTTGGATCACTAACTCAGTGGACATGAGTTTGAGCAAACTCTGGGAGATGGTAGAGGACAGGGAAACCTGGCGTGCTGCAGTCCATGGGGTCACAAAGAGTCAGACACGACCGAGCAACTGAACAACAAGAGATCATTTGGTCCAGTTCCTTTATTTGCACGTAATGAGATAAAAGCTTAAGAGGAAAAAAGTGATTAGGTAAAGGTCACACCAGGGTCGCTCATAAACTGGTTTAGAACAAGTTGCAATTTACACATTAAAGCACATGATACACAGTTATAAAGGAGTTTTTCTTGGAGAGTGTTGGCTTGACCCCCAACAAGTTTCACACTCAAGATGGCACCCAATTTGCTGAATTTATCATCATCAGGGACATGGACATCAGCCTTGCACTTTCTGAAATTTGCATTTATTTTTACCATATGCTAGGAGATGTATGTCTAAGAGGTCGAATCAAACTAATGAAATTCACAGATTGAAGTACCATAAACCAGAGTGAAGATTCTTTCACTCTGACGAATATGTTATCCTCCCTCTGCCAAACGCACAGTATAGTAGTTAAAATATTGAAATCTCTTCCTGAAAAACACAGTTGTGCTTTAAAATAAGAGAAGCATATCCACAGACCAAAAGCAGAACTCAAAAATAAGTAGAAGTAGAAGCCATCTACAGATCTCCAGAACCAGAGACAAGAAAAGACAGCTGGGAGTTCACCACTTCCAGTGTAAAACGGAGTTTCTCAACCTCAACATCAGGGACACTTGGGGCTTAATAATTCTCAGTAGGAGTCATTCTCTACATTGCAGGATATTTAGCAGCACCTCTGCTCTCTACCCCTCTCTCTCTGTCCCCTACCAGTCACCATAAACAAAAATATCTCCAGGCATCACCAAAATCACCCCCAGGTGAGAACCATGAAGGTCATCTTAAACATACATTACAAATGGTGGGGCTCTAGAGCAGACTCACTTTGTAAAACCAAGGGTTCAGGTAGCATATATTAACTTACAAACAGAAGCATACAAACCACCATCACTATCTAGGTAAGGCCAACTGTTGTCACACCATGCTTGGGGGATAGTCAGAACAAAGACAGCCACCCTGCCAAAGTCCTGGCCAAGTCTTCAACTGGCACAAAGGACTAGATCAGTGATTTCCTGGCATCCCCATGAGTCACCATGTCTCCAGGTTTTGTGAGGTCATTTCAATCTCTCATGGACCAAAATCAATAACCTGTCAAACCCCCAATCCAATAGCATACTACCTGAAGCCCACTCAGACTATTATTTTAACATATAAACTATGCTTTATTTATTATTATATTAATAGTTCATATGAGAGTCTAGCACAAACTAGGATAAAATGGGTGTGAAATGAATAAATGAACAACAGAGTGAATGAACTAGTCTGAAGTGAGCACCTATTATGTACTAGGTTCTGAGCAGGGTTTGTTACAACATGAACTTTAACATCACACAGACCTGGGCTTTGACCCTCAATATGCTTCTCACTAACTGTGGGACCTTGGGACTGTTACTTTACTTCTCTGGGCTTCATTTTCATTCATAGGAAACAGAGATAACAATGAAACTTCTAGCATACTGCCTTACATACAGTATGGTTTTCATTTTGTTTCTATTTTCCAGTAGAACACTTAATGACCATTTAATTCTGACAACCCGTAAAATGAAGAGCTTCCCTGGTAGGTCAGTGGTAAAGAATCTGCCTGCAATACCAGTGACATGGGTTTGATCCCTGGGTCAGGAAGATCCTCTGAAGAAGGAAATGGCAATTCACTCCAGTATTCGTGCTTTGGGAAATCCCATGTACAGAGGAGCCTGAAGGGCTACAGTCCAAAGGTCTGCAAAGAGTCAGACATGACATAGGGACTGAGCCTGCAGGAGAACAACTTAACGCTAACCCCCAGTGTGATGGTATTTGGAGGTGGGTCTCTGGGAGACAGTAGGTTTAGATGATGTAATGAGGATGGGGCTCCCATGTTGGGATTAGTGCCCTCATAAGAAGAGGAAGAGATGCCAGAGCACCCTGCCCCCGTTGCCCTCACTATATGAGGACAAAGTGAGAGAATAGCTGCCTACAAGTCAGGAAGGCACCTCACCAGACCCTGCCAGGCTGGTTCCTTTGGATGTCTAGTCTCCAGAACTCCGAGAAATAAATTTCTGTTGTTGAAACTAGCCGCCTATGGCGTTTTGTTACAACAGCCCAAGCAGACTAAGGGAGAGCCAATAGAAATCACCGTTTCATGGAAGTGTGGCCTCAATTTTCTAATCATAAAGTTTCTTCAAAGAATCAGGGGGTAGATGGCAGAAGATAAAAGGAAGCCTGAGTACACTGACTTCTTTTGGGCCACCTATTAGGCTCCAACACATCTGGCACCCAGGAAACCCTGCCCATCTGGAGAACTGTACTCAGAGAGGGTTCAGGAAAACTGATTTGGAAGGTAGCATTTCAGTTCCTTGTCTAGTCTCTGGAGAAAGTTAACCTTTTAAATGTAAAGAAAAGCAAACATAATAAAAAGCTAACATATTAAAGGCTTATCTATCAGTGGAAAGTACTTGTTTTTGTTTCCAGGAATAATTTTCCTACTGTGGAGTGTTTGCTCCCTCCAGCACCAAAACTGCTTTTATCTGTGGGCATTCATGAAACTCTTTTGTTGCCAGAAATAAAGAGCTGCATAGGCCACCTTGGGTCATGGAATTGACCATACAGCACAAAGGGAATTAATGAAGGCAAGGAACAGACTGAAAAAGGAGAATGGACCCCACCCCCTTGACTATAGTTTCTGTTCCTAGTATAGTCAGCTTGTTTGTTTCTTTCTTTGTTTTGTCTGATCTCTTGGTGGAGGAGAAGGCAAGATCTTGTGCTTCAGAACTTATCTACATTACACTATCCCCTACTAAGGAGTCAAGCTTTAGCAAATAAAAATGCAGGATGCAATATTTGGGACTTACTTATGCTAAAAATACTTATCATTTATCTGAAATACAAATATATCCAGGTGTCCTATATTTTGGGTTTCCCAGGTGGTGCTAGTGGTAAAGAACCTGCCTGTCAATGCAGGAGACCTAAGAGACCTGGGTTTGATCTCTCAGATGGGAAGATCCCCTGGAAGAGGGTATGGCAACCCATTTCAGTATTCTTGCCTGGAGAATCCCATTGACAGAGCAGCCTGGCAGGCTACAGTCCATTGGGTCACAAAAGTCAAACACACCTGAAGCAACTTGGCATGCATGCATGTCCTATATTTTATCTGGCAACAATTCTCCCCACTCAAGCAGACTGAGGGAAGCAGCTTCACAAAGATGAGATGATCAGGGACCCTCAGTGATGGGCCCAGCCCAGTCTTTAATGGACATCTGTCTGAAATACACATGTGATCACTGTTTTAACAGACAAAGACACGAAGCACAATTAACCATGTCTTGATCATACAGGGTCACCTTTGTAGGTTTCAGTTCTGTGTTCAAAGCTTATTACTACATGCAGCTCCTAGCCCCTGCACTGGAATTTCCATTTCTTGGCTGCTTTTTCCAGCTTTAAGCTAACTTCCCATCACATCTTGCTGCTGGCCATATGCTTGCCTCTTCCTTTCAAATGTATAGAGTTATATTGGTAACAACCATCAGCTAGAACAGGAGTAAATAGAGACTCCAATGAAGAGCATTAAGTAATTTCATGAGACTCCACTTGAACATAGCATCTCACAGTTTCAAAACTTGTAAGTTCTAATACTTGGATTTTTATGGCATTGGCTGTTTAGAGATATTGTTATATATAGAGAAAGGAGAAAATGCATTTGTTTATTGTCACTGAGTAGCGTTCCAGATTCTCTGCTATATGTGATATGTAAACTACCAGTGTGCTTCAGACACAGGACATTGAAAAATGGCTAAATTCCTTTAAAAAAATTATTTTTGAAGTATAGTTGATTGACAATATTATGTTAGTTTCAGGTATACAGAAAATTGATTCGAATTTGCCTGCCAATGCAGAATATGCGGGAGATGTGTGTTTGATCCCTGGGTATGGAAGATCCCCTGAGGAGGAAATGGCAACCCATTCCAGTATTCTTGCCTGAAAAATTTCATGGACAGAGGAGCCTGGCGGGCTACAGTCCAAAGGAGTTGGACGTGACTGAGCACTCGTGTGTGTGTGTGCGTGTGTATTCCTCTTGAAATTTTTTTCCCTTGTAAGTTATTACAAAATAACGAGTAGAATGTGTGTGCTATACAGTAGGAGCTTGTTGGTTATCCATTTTATATATGATGGGATGGCTAAATTCCTAATAAGAGAGGCCTATTACTCTATTTTTAAAAATCTTATAACATTATGTAATCCTTAATTTCCCAGGCTCTCTGGAGTGGGAAAAGATGACCAGGGTTAAAGGTACCAATTAAAACCGTAATTCAAAAAAAAAAAAAAAAATTCTGAGCTTCCACCAGTGTAATTGCTGACACCTTAAAACTGCACCTCACCAAGCTTACTGCAGCCCATTTCTCTTCCTGTAACCACTCCCGGTTTGATCATTGACACTACCATCATGGAGCTGTCCAACCCAGTAACCTAGGAGTCCCACTTAACCTCTTCTTCTCCCTTAAAATGAATAATCATGAATCTGGTCAATTTTGCCTACTGATTACACTATTAGTATTTTCCTTCTATCAATTACCCTTTCCCTGATTGGGTCTTTTTAAATTTCCTGGGACTATGCAAATAGCTTTCTATTTATCTCCCACTTTCAATCCTATGTCCTCTGCCCCCACAAATCGATTGCATGCACCACCATCAGAATATCCTATATGAAGTACAAATCCATCCATGTCACTGACCCCAGGATAGTCAGATTCTCCTAAACTTGTGAGTCTAATTTCCCACTGGTGTTCTTCAACTGACCTTGAACTTTACACTCTGCAGAAGCAGTTTTTATTTCATCTCCCATGCAGCACTATTTCACACCTCAATAGCTTTGCTAATACTGTGTCCTCTGCGAGAAACACTCTTAGCAACTCTATGCTTCGCCAGCTTCTGCGAATGTCTTTCAAAACTCTGTTCAGTCATTCTCAGCTCTATCCCCTCTTGACCTAAACCTCAAAGTGGATTAAGTGCTTCTTTTTTGTGTCCCCTAGACATCTGGGATCTCTCCTTCTTGCAACACTTACTGCATAACATCAAAATGATCTGGGTGAACTTTCCTTGAACTAGACTCCCAGCCTCTTGAGGGTAAGGGTTGTATTGCTCATTCTTGTCTTAAGTACTTAAGACAGTGCCTTTTACATGAGAGATGCTGAATGTCACTGGATCTGCCTGAGGAAACTGGGGCATGCTCTTGAAAGTCCTTGAGTTCCTCTCTTCCATTCTCCATGTGGATCTTTGCTCAACTTCAGGCAGCCCTATTCTGTAGAAGCTGCTATCTTGGCTGATATAGATAATGATGAATCATGGCAATTTAAGCTACAGGTGATGCTTTAGGGGTACTTCTGCTCAGACAGATGAAAGCTCCATTCCTCCCTGGTTTCCCATCTTTTCCAAGACACCCTACCACACATGCTTTACATTTCTGTTGCTCCTCAGTTCAGTTCAGTTCAGCTGCTCAGTCGTGTCCGACTCTTTGCAAACCCATGAATCGCAGCAGGCCAGGCCTCCCTGTCCATTACCAACTCCTGGAGTTTGCTCAGACTCACGTCCATCGAGTCAATGATGCCATCCAACAATCTCATCCTCTGCCATCCCCTTCTCCTCCTGCCCCTAATCTCTCCCAGCATCAGAGTCTTTTCCAATGAGTCAACTCTTTGCATGAGGTGGCCAAAGTACTGGAGTTTCTGTTGCTCCTAGTACCTACTTATCATATAATCAAATTTATTTTGTTATACTTATCATCCCAGCTCCCTATAGTACAAACCTGGGCGTGCTCCCTGAGGAGTGCTTGAAGAACCATGTAAATGGCATCCTCTAGTGCCTACAAAAAGCCCTGCTCAACACTGACCAACCTTGTCCCTCACAGAGTCCAGGAATCACTCCTTCATTTTCCAGGTTGGTGCCTGTCCTGCCCAACAGGAACAGTATTAAGATGATAGAGTTTGTTTTAATCATCTTAACTTCTGGCAGTTAAGGGGGAGGCCTTACAAATAGCTGTGAAAAGAAGAGAGGCGAAAAGCAAAGGAGGAAAGGAAAGATATAAGCATCTGAATGCAGAGTTCCAGAGAATAGCAAGAAGAGATAAGAAAGCCTTCTTCAGCGATCAATGCAAAGAAATAGAGGAAAAGAANACTGCGCGACTGAACTGAACTGAAGATGTAACTAAGCATGAAATCTGTGGAAGACCCAAGTGGATAAAGCCAAAGTCTTGTGAGGTGATAAATGGTGGGTCAGAGGCCTTGGGCTCTACAGATTTTAGGAGATGACTGGATGTTTAGTTAATAATCCATGTGAAGCCATTGTGGGTGTGCATGCGTGTGAAGTCACTTTAGTTGTGTCCAACTCTTAGCTATTGAAGACATTGTGTAAACTGTATCAAACATATAACATTTGACATATTTAGCCTAAAGAAATGACTATCTTTCTACATAGACATTAATTCTTTCCAGCTAAAGATACTAGCATTTAATCATTAGTTAAGGTTTTTATTTTTGAGTATACCTTTCTTAGAAGAGCCTTAATATAGACTTATAGCTACAGTGCAGTTTAAGAAGTAGACAGCAGCTTTATAATCAAATGAATACACTTAGAGTTACTAAGTCTGATGGCTTGCACAGTGTCAGTGTAACTGAGTGGAACTACATTTCCCAGAATACCCTTTCCTGTTTGATTTCCCTTTCAAGTTGACCACTAGACAATTTCACATAAGATTGGAGGACCAAAATGAAGCCAAAGCCATTTTGTTATTTTTGGAAGGGCACCCAGACACGGTGGCAGCTCACGCACATTGTCACTGGTCTGCCAGCTCACCTTGCTGCTGTCAGATGGCACCACCCCGCCACCCCCCACTCCTGCTCCCAGCTCCCACCAGATCTGCTCTTTATATCCTAGGCTACAAGTCCATGCCTCTCCAAGATTAGAGCATGGCTTTTCCTGTAGCTAATCCAAGGCACCAGGTTGGAGGTGGTGAAAAGCAGATGTGAGTTTCATTTCATCTGTCTTCTCATCTTCATTCAGCTTCTTTTTTGGCTGATCTCGATTAATTGCACAGACTGCTTCCCCAGCTTCCATGATTACATACAATCTAACCACTATACTATAATACATCTCTATTGGAGACCACTCATAGCAGTTCTACTGCTCTTTAATCAAATGCTGGCTGCTATAATAAAAAAATGTACACACACACATTGAACCTGAAAAAAAGCTTCAGAAAGATGCAAATGGTAGCAAGGTCTCAGCTACTGAAAGGAGGATTGAGGGTGGAGATTGAGGGAAACTTTAGTGCTGGGGCCAATATGCAAGATATGTGAGATGTATGAAAAAAATAAATGATGGGACTATCCCAGGAGTCTTGATGGGGAATGACTTAGGGACCTGGGAACATGGAGCACAACTCCAGACACAAGACTCAAACTGTTTAACAGAGCGAGAGCTCTATGTTTGTGCAGTTAGAGGTCAAAAGTTGATGAACTTAGGGTTCATAGAATACACTGAATATGTATACAAGAAAATTTAGGAAGGACAGAAAAGTTATGGAACAGTGTAGTGGCCATTGGGTAATTCTGCCTGCTTAGTAAATGTGCCCTAGTCTTTCAGGGCTATAGAGCATGTGGCATCTCCCTGTGAATGTACAAAAGATGCTCCCTTCAGACAGGTGATCCAGTCTGGAGAAGCTGAAACTGGGCCGCATCCTACCTTTATCCTTCATTTCACCACTCAGCTTGTGCCTTTGTGCTCTGATATTGTACCGCTGTCTGTATACTTTCCTTACACTCTTTCTTCATGGTATTCAAGTGGATGGACTCCAGCTTGCCCCAGATATGGGATGGACAGTGAGCCAACTCCTGGCTACATTCTCCCAACTGATAATCTCAATGGAAAGAGACTCTTATTTTTCCCAATGAGTAGCATCTTTTTGGCCTGACTTTGAGGAACATGCTTACGCTGGCCCCTGTCCCTCTGGCCAGCAGTTTGATCTCATGTTTAGGCATTTGTTATGGCCTGAATTGTCTCCTCTTTCTACAAATCCATATATTGAAGTCCTAAATCCCCTAGTACCTCAGAATGTGGCTGCATTTTGAGAAAAGGTCTTTAAGGACAAAATTAAGGTAAAATGAGGTCTTATGGGTGGACTCTCATCCAGTCTGACTGATGGGCTTCTAAGAAGGCATTAGAATGCAGACATGCACAGAGGGACAGGGAGAAGACAGTCATCTGCAGACCAAGCAAAGAGGCCTCAAACCAACTTTGCTGACACTTGATCTTGGACTCCAGCCTCCAGAATTATGATAAAATAAATTTGTGTGGCACTTTGTTATAACAACCCTAGGAAACCTATAGAACATTGTTCTTATTAAATGACTCAACTTTTTACAAAATGATACCAAACTAACCTCTGTTGTCTGCTTAGTTGTATGTCTGTGTTTAACAAGTGACATAAGATAGCCCCACAATGATCACCCTCTTGAACATGGCTCTCATCCACCATTTAGGAAAAAATTTAGCTGAAATTAAAGTTATGAAGGCCTTACAGGCCTTCATTTTATCAGTTTCATAGATAAGTGTACCTCTGGACAAGCTTTATCCTTTGATAAGCTGGGTCCTCTGCTCTATAATGTTGGTTTGGCCCTAGATTGTGCTTTTGACTGGGATGCCATCAGCATAGAGCAAAGAATATTCTAGAAGAGCCTCAAGAAGTACATTTGTCTACCTACTGAAAGTTTGCTACTGAAAACATTGCATGAGATTTTTCGCTAGGAGGACCCTAGGGAGAAATTTGTAACTAATTTAAGCACCAAAAATATCTGCTCTCCTCATGATTAGTTAATCCAGATTAATTTAGTTTTAATTTTTGCAGCATGGCTAGACAGTTGGGTAATAGTTAAACTCAATGTGCAAAAGAATCACCCAAGGAACTAATTTTGAAATTCTTCTTTGGAGTGAGTAGGGAAATGTGACAAAATGTCTGATTTAAAATAAAGTTTGGTCTGATCAAAAGACTTTAAACAGTGCCTTTATGTACTTTTCCACTCATTAGATAAAATTGCTTAGGTCCCATATCCCTTTATTTCCTTCCTAGGATGGTACCTGGGTATATGAAGAAGCTTAGGTGTCTCAAGGGGCTTCCTGGATGGCACAGATGGTAAAGAATCTGCCTGCAATGAAGCAGAGTATGGTTTGATCCCTGGAGAAGGGAATGGCTACCCACTCCAGTATTCTTGCCTGGAGTATTTAATGGGCAGAGGAGCCTGATGGGGTTGCAAAGAGCTGGACACAACTGAATGACTAACGGATTCACAAGGTCTCCACAGTAATGAGTGGGTGGAGGGGTCTTTTTCCTTCTTTTTTCTTTTTCGGCTATGCCGTGAGATCTTAGTTCCCTTGCGAGGCATTGAACCCCTGCCCCGTGCAGCGCATGTGTGGAGTCAACCC
The DNA here is from genome assembly GCA_006408695.1 of Aepyceros melampus. NCBI lineage: Eukaryota > Metazoa > Chordata > Mammalia > Artiodactyla > Bovidae > Aepyceros > Aepyceros melampus. Next base: position 30,732 of record SJXQ01001007.1, read on the forward strand.
CTGGACTGCCAAGAAAATCCCTCCTGGATCTTGAGTTTTCAGAGATTTTTGAACCCTTGTTCTCTACTTTGCTTGCCATCTAGCCCTCTGACCCGGCCATCCGGCTCCACCTTCTACGGTGCTGTTACTTTGCCTTACACAGCACAGCAGACCCTACGTCAGGCTGGCTGGCTCTCACCTCAGATGCCTATGCCTCATGTGTCTTGAAGGAGGCTCAGGAGTGCTAACCCAGATGACTCTCTGTCTAACAACATGGCCTGTTTTTCTCATTATGCTAAGTGGCTGTATGTTGGTGTGGGGTCCTCTGCTTTATCATCTCTTTCTTGAATTCCAAAGGAAGAAATTTGGGAGCAAAGGTTCCCTTCTTATTGAGGTTTCATCCAGTATATGACATAAACAACTGTAGGCAAAAATCTGAGAGGGGCACAGAGATCAGGAGACGTAAGATCGAACACTCAAATCTCATTCTTATTTCTTTTCTGTTCCCTATAATTCCCCAAGCCGGAAATGGGGAGGTTTCTGTTTTTCTTTACCTACATTTTGATCTCTTTCTACAATTGAGCAAGAGATTTCCTGCCATTGCATTCAAAGGTAGAAATGGAATTTTCTCAACACTAAGAAGGACTCAATAGGCCTGGGTCTTCCAGGATTGGTTGATAAACCAAAGAAGGAAATAAGAGCATTTGAAAAATCCTTTCTTTTTAAAAAATGCATGGCTGTAAGCTTATTGACTTTCTGCTAAATCCTATTTTGTATGTCAGGTGCTGAATATTACATCAGTCTTTATTTTTGTTTTTCTCTCAACACATTTCCCCAAGTAGATGGATACTCTGGGATATGTACTTGGAAATGCAAAACAAATAAAGCACATTAATAATTTAAAACTGTCTCCAATATATACTACTATATTATACATGATAATAAAAGATAGATATCAGAAAATAAGGAGAAAAGGGTCTTAAAGGAGAGAAGGAAAAGTAAACAGTAAACGCCTAGTGCTCAAAACTGGTTTCTTTGGTCCTAAAGGCATAGATTCTGAGAAAAAAATAGTACCTGGGCTATATTTTGGGTGCTCCTGATTTGGGGCATCTGTTGGTAGACAAATTACTTTGAACATTAGATGTAGATTATGCTGTGAGCTGGTTGTCTTTGATCTGGTTCATGAGTTGAGTTCAAATGTTTCTAAGAGTATTAGTTATTCAAATAATCTACATTTTCTTTGCTTCAAATTTTTTCCTTCAGTTTTACAAAGTATAATAGAAAACTATTCTCATATATTTCTTGCTGACCTCAAAGGAATGTGGTGGGAGAAAAAAACACTGAAGAAGGATAGAGTTCCATTTAGAAGGTTAAGATATTAAACAGATGATATCATTCATTTTTATATATCAAGAATGGAAAGCTTTCCTTTTCTGCATCCTTAATAATGGAATCCTTACAAGCTGGAGTCTTCGAAAAGAGGTATATTTTCTTATCTTATTTCACATTTCCTGACTTCTTGTTTTGATTGGGATTGAAATATAAGAAGAAGTTGGAAATGAAGTTATTAGGCAGGACAGTAGGAGAGTCCTGGCATATGATATCAATGACAGATGATTGCATATGGTGGCCAAACCTCAGAAAGAAAAAGTCGAGCCATTTATAGTTAGAGTATTGGGAAAGATTTTAGAACACGATGATTTGTTACGGGCTTTATTGTTTAGGCTTCTTTAACAAGCACACACTGACACAAAATCTTGGATGATTTAGAAAACTATAGCTGGTTTAATTACAGGCTCCCTCTTTTCCTTGTTTTGTTTTCCTGAAAATAATTTCTGTTGTTTGCTTTTTAAATTTTTATTGTAGTTGCTTTACAATGTTGTGTTAGTTTCTGCTGTACAACAAAGTCAATCAGTTACATGTTTACTATATCCACTCTTTTTTTAGATTTCCTTCCCATTTAGGTCACCACAGAGCATCAAGTAGAGGTCTCTGTGCTGTACAATAGGTTATCATTAGTTAGCTATTTTATGGATAGTAGTGTATAGATGTCAATCCTTATCTCCCCAGTTCACCCCATTCCCCCATTCCGCCAGTGGTATCCATGTTTGTTCTCTAAGGAATCCCTGTTTTGACAAGAAGTTGTTATAGCCTTAAATTCCATCTTTACCATGAGTATAAGATGTGGTTTTTGTTTCCTTTGCAACCCAAGCACCAGTGTGGCACTCCATCCTAATTTCCATTTCCCTCTCCAAAAGTCTATCCTTTTCCTCTCCACACCTTAGCCCTTTTTTCCTGAGTACTTTTGTAGCAATAGGGACATGTCGTCACTCTTTTTCTGGTTGAAAAGCACTGTAATAAAGGTAGGTCATGAATATATTTTGGTGGTTTGTAAATGAGAAATTTTTAAAAAGATGCCTTTCTTGATGAATCCATTAGTGTTGTCTTGATTAAAAAAAAAAAAAATGATGCCAGGGTGGAGTTGTCTTTTATTCCAAGCACCTCTGATCCCAGTGTACAAATAATGTTTATATTCCAGTTCACAGGGAAAAAAAGGAACGTGAAAATATTTCATTGAAAGCTGACAGCTTTAACGAACTTTAAAGGTTAACCCTAGTGCTAGTTAGCATATCTATTCATGTCTCCATCAGTCTATTGAATTACTCAGCTGAACATGCACACAAAAGCAAAACCTGAAAAAAAAAACACCCAGAAAGCCAACATTAATAATTCATAGATACTGGAGGCTGGTGACTGACAATTTTCCCCCTACTGTGTTGAAGTCTGTTAAGAACTGAATCTTGATAGCTTCTAAGTTACTTTAGAAACTCCGTGAGCCACCCTGTCCAAAAATGTTAATGTTTCTGTAAGTGATTCACTACCGAAACATAGTGCGGATTTTCCTTCCCTCAAGCACTTGTTCGTGTTCCTTTGGATTAGTATAAGGTAAGCTTTTTATGAGATGTTTAACTGACAGTTTTTATATTTGAATTTCACAAGCATCTGCAGACCATTAAAACTCCAAATTCAGCCATAGTCCTCTGTTACAAAATAAATCAGCATTTTTGAACAGATCCCAGATACCAATTATAACATTAATGAGGATGTACAATGATGTTGTCTACTTGGGCAGGATGAGAAGTGATGCTACACCTGACAGGGCTGGGCTGTCTCAACATTCATTGTCTTTCTTCCTCCACATACATACACATGTGCTTATCAAATCTTCCCATTAAAAAACAGAAGCTAACAACATCTTTAGGTATTAACCATTTTCCCAGGGAAATAAGTGATAAATACTACCTCTGTTGCCTGATAATATATTTCAAGCTCTTGTATGAAAAATAAATAAAAATGCAGCCTTGATGCTGTTAAAAGATTTAGCTAAGAAATCCCATAGAGGCCTGAAGATCAGGGACTCGGCAGGCTCTCTGGCTCATATCCATTGCTTTTCTCACCTGGGCTTGCTTCTGAAAGGATTCCCAGGCTGTATCTCCCCAGCTCATGGCTAGTATTTCTATCACTTGTCAGTGATGAAACTCCCTTTTATGTTCTTCCATTCAGTTTTTATTGTCACATCTGTTTGGGAAAAGCAATGAAGGTATATGGATGAGGGTGCCTTTTCAGACCTGGGAAATGGTTATTTGGTCATGAGTATTTTGTTGCTTCTCACAAGCCAGCTTCTAAACATGAAACGATGGTGGTGTTCCAGTGATAAAATCCCTTACTTGATTTCCTAAACAGCAGTTAGTAATCAGTTTATAATAGGGTTAGTCAGAGAAATAACTCAACCTCAATGATGGTAGCAACTATCTTGTTCCCATTTCCCTTAACTTGCAGTTACGGAAACAACTGAAAACTTTTACATTAACTAAAGTCCTTCCTCACTAAAATCTTAGACTCATGTACTGCCACTCAAGAGTTTAAGTTCCAAGATTTGTAAGTTAAGGATAGAAACTCAGAAATAACTATTGATCAATATAAGGGAAGTGGTTTCCCTAGTAAGTAATAAATAAAAGTCTCAAACATATATTGAGTGCCTTTCCTCCATGAAGAACTTCACTGTGTACAATTAATGTGTTAGTCATTTGGGATAGATGTAATTGAAATACTGAAGTACTGATTAATAAGTGTGTAAGTTTGGGCAAATTGCCTGTAACCTTTGAGCCTCTGTTTTCTCATCTGCAAATTGGGGATAATAGTATTTACCTAATAGGGTATCAGCAGTACGTGAACCGTGAACTTCCAGATGTTCAAGCTAGTTTTAGAATGGACAGACGAACCAGAGATCAAATTGCCAACATCTGCTAGATCATGGAAAAACAAGATGAACTGTACAGAAAAGATCTTCACGACCAAAATAATTCAATGGTGTGATCACTCACCTAGAGCCAGACATCTTGAAAGATGAAGTCAAGCAAGCCTTAGGAAGCATCACTATGAACAAAGTTAGCGGAGGTGATGGAATTCCAGTTGAGCTATTTCAAATCCTGAAAGATGATGCTGTGAAAGTGCTGCCCTAATATGCCAGCAAATTTGGAAAACTCAGCAGTGGCCACAGGACTGGAAAAGGTCAGTTTTCATTCTAATCCCAAAGAAAGGCAATGCCAAAGAATGCTCAAGCTACAATTGCCACAATTGCACTCAACTCACACGCTAGTAAAGTAGTGCTTAAAATTCTCCAAGCCAGACTTCAGCAATACGTGAACCATGAACTCCCTGATGTTCAAGCTGGTTTTAGAAAAGGGAGAGGAACCAGAGATCAAATTGCCAACATCTGCTGGATCATGGAAAAAGCAAGAGAGTTTCAGAAAAACATCTATTTCTGCTTTCTTGACTATGCCAAAGTCTTTGACTGTGTGGATCACAAGAAACTATGGAAAATTCTGAAAGAGATGGGAATACCAGACCACCTGACCTGCCTCTTGAGAAATCTGTACACAGGTCAGGAAGCAACAGTTAGAACTGGACATGGAACAACAGACTGGTTCCAAATAGGAAAAGGAGTATGTCAAGGCTGTATATTGTCACCCTGCTTATTTAACTTATATGCAGAGTACATCATGAGAAACGCTGGATTGGAAGAAACACAAGCTGGAATCAAGATTGCCGGGAGAAATATCAATAACCTCAGATATGCAGATGACACCACCCTTATGGCAGAAAGTGAGGAGGAGCTAAAAAGCCTCTTGTTGAAAGTGAGAGAGGAGAGTGAAAAAGTTGGCTTAAAGCTCAACATTCAGAAAACGAAGATCATGGCATCTGGCCCCACCACTTCATGGGAAATAGATGGGGAAACAGTAGAAACAGTGTCAGACTTTGTTTCTTTGGGCTCCAAAATCACTGCAGATGGTGACTGAAGCCATGAAATTAAAAGGCGCTTACTCCTTAGAAGAAAAGTTATGACCAACCTAGATAGTATATTCAAAAGCAGAGACATTACTTTTCCAACTAAGGTCCGTCTAGTCAAGGCTATGGTTTTTCCTGTGGTCATGTATGGATGTGGGAGTTGGACTGTGAAGAAGGCTGAGCGCCAAAGAATTATGCTTTTGAACTGTGGTGTTGGAGAAGACCCTTGAGAGTCCCTTGGACTACAAGGAGATCCAACCAGTCCATTCTGAGGGAGATCAGCCCTGGGATTTCTTTGGAAGGAATGATGCTAAAACTGAAGCTCCAGTACTTTGGCCACCTCATGCGAAGAGTTGACTCACTGGAAAAGACCCTGATGCTGGGAGGGATTGGGGGCAGGAGGAGAAAGGGACGACCGAGGATGAGATGGCTGGATGGCATCACGGACTCAATGGACGTGAGTCTGAGTGAACTCCGGGATTTGGTGATGGACAGGGAGGCCTGGCATACTGCGATTCATGGGGTGGCAAAGAGTCGGACACGACTGAGCGACTGAGCGACTGAACTGAACTGAACTGATGTATGAGTAATGGGATTTCCCAGGTAGTACTAGTGGTAAAGGACCTGCCTCTCAGTGCAGGAGACAGATGTGGGTTCAATCCCTGGCTTGGGAGTATTCCCTGGAGGAGGGCATGGCAATCCACTCCAGTATTCTTGCCTGGAAAATTCCATGGATGGAGGAGCCTGGTGGGTTACAGTCCATGGGGTCGCAAAGAATTGGACATGACTGAGCAACTTCACTTCACTATATCTGCCTCTCTATAGAAAAAAAATGAAATTTCTGTCTTTGTAGTGTCTAAGCAGACTGCCTATGATGTGCATCAAATTCTGTGTTTAATGCTTATTCAAAAATAAAAGTGTTTTCCTTCCCTACCACTTTTGTGTAGAGGTTTACTTGATAGGGAGGTTTAACTTTTGATTCTATTTCTATAACAGGGAGATTTCATTTTCTATAACAAGAAAAGTCTTTCATCTTTGTCTTGGTTCCAGCTAATCTCTCCATTTAGATACTGTTTTCTCCCATCTGACACTGAAACATGTCTCACTCCAGGCTGGCCATCTGTTGGGATGTATCCTGTCTTCGGTGGGACTGATTCAGCTTTCTTTGTCCTGTCATGAGAGCTCTGCCTATCCCACCACTGTCCATATGAACTCAGGAGCCACAGACCTTGGGATGTCTCCCACCACACTCTGGGAAACTTGTAGGCAGTCTCCAACTTCCTCATACCTAGAAACACCCCACTGATATTTATTTTCTCTATTTTACCCTGACAACTGAGAGAACTCTTCTGCAAGGCTCACTTTTTCCTAAACCTTATCTGTCTCAAAGATCTCTAAATTCTCACATGACTGACTGTCAAGATCTGACTCAGGCTGGAATGAGGAGGCTGGCACAGAGTTTCCATATCATCTAACACTGTAAAAATTCTTTTCTCCTCCTTAGCACTAGGGAATTTTTATCTTTTGTGGAGGAAAGGATAGCTGAAAGACTGATCTGCCTAATCGTACCTTCCTTGAAATATTTTTCTAACTTACACTACAATTGTGCTTTTTAAACCTTAAAGAACTTTGACATATTTGTTCTCTATATCCATGGCATATAGTTTCACTGTCGTTAAAGTAGTTATAAATGAAGCATGTAGGTGGGATTAAATATAACAAGGCATCATCTACTATTTTCATTTCATCTACTAATTCTCTTAAATGGGAGACTTCCCTGGCAGTCCAGTGGCTAAGACTCTGCATTCCCAATACAGGAGGCCTGAGTTTAAGTCTTGGTCTGGGAACTAGATCCCATGTGCCAAAACTAGAAGATCCCATCTGCTGCAACTAAGACTTGGCACAGCCAAATAAATAATAAACACTAAAAAAATTTCAAACATGTATATATATAATGAATATTAGGTTGTATGTATAAACAACCTGAGTTTCTTTCTTTCTTCATATAGCACTTGCACAGTGAATATTTATGGCTATAGTTGTAGATATCTTTTTCCTTTCTACGAAGAAAGAAAATAAACTGGATGGGTTTCACATGGTTGGAGTTTTTAAAATATCAAGGCATGGCTTAGTAGACGCAAGGATACTACACGGCCATTTGAGGACCTAAATACATCAACTGGAGACCCATTGCGAGGTGTAAAGAATCAAAATCAATAAGATAAAGAGATCTCCTGGCTGTGGACTAAATAATATGATGAAAAACTTGCAAGCTAATGAAAATCAATACATGCTCATCTCTGTGTAGAAAAATCCAATATATTCAGAGTTCTTTTAACTTACCAGCTAACAAAATGTATTGCAACATGTACAGTAATAGAGGTGAGATGTGCTAAGGAACATGACTGTAAGGAACTCAGGAAGTTCCCAAAGGCTTAATCACCGAACTTGACTTCAGCTGGTCATCGCATGTGGGAGTACATCCTCATATGTGAAAAGTGACCTCACTGAGTGGAGGCATGTACCAAGTCATATTATGTAATAGCCTTCCCAGACTCTGGGAAATCATTAAAATCATTTTAAAAACTAAATGAAAAGATACTGCTTATGGAAACTAAAAAAAAGAAATCGGACAATTTGATATCATGGGGTACAGCCACATGAGAATTTTTCAAAGATGAGTCAGATAGAGGAGAGTTAGAGAACAAAGTGCCTGAATGCTCAGTCATGTTTGACTCTTTGTGACCCCATGGACTGTGTGTAGCCTGCCAGGCTCCTCTGTCTATGGAAATTTCCAGGCAAGAACACTAGAGTGGTTACCACTTTCTCTTCCAGGGGTCTTCCCAACCCAGGGATCCAAGTCACATCTCCTTACACTGGCAGGTGAATTCTTCACCACTGAGCCACCAGGGAAGCCCAGAGAGTAAGGTATCTCTAGTTATATTTGGCTTCCCAAGACAGAGAGATGCACTATGGAATATGCAGTGTTAGTTGGATTCTTTTATTTTTTTTAATTAATTTTTATTTTTTAGTTTGTTTGGCTTTGCAATACTGTATTTGTTTTGCTATACCTCGACATGAATCAGCCACGAGTGTACATGAACTCCCAATCCCGACCCCCACCTCTCCCCTCCCGCCCCACACCTTCTCTCTGGATTATCCCCGTGCATCAGTCCCAAGCATCCTGCATCCCGCATCGAACCTAGACCGGTGATTCGTTTCACTTATGATATCACACATGTTACATTGCCACTCTGCCAACTCATCCCACCCTCTCCCTCTCCCACAGAGTCCAAAAGGCTGTTCTATACATCTGTGTTTCTTTTGCTGTCTCGCGTACAGTTTATCATTACCATCTTTCTAAATTCCATGTATATGTGTAAGTATACTGTATTGGTGTTTTTCTTTCTGACTTACTTCACTCTGTATAATCGGCTCCAGCTTCATCCACCTCATTAGAACTGATTCAAATGTGTTCTTTTTAATGGCTGAGTAATACTCCATTGTGTATATGTACCACAGCTTTCTTATCCATTCATCTGCTGAAGGACATCTAGGTTGCTTCCATGTCCTGGCTATTATAAATAGTGCTGCGATGAACATTGGGGTACACATGTCTCTTTCAATTCTGGTTTCTCTGTATAATCGGCTCCAGCTTCATCCACCTCATTAGAACTGATTCAAATGTATTCTTTTTAATGGCTGAGTAATACTCCATTGTGTATATGTACCACAGCTTTCTTATCCATTCATCTGCTGATGGACATCTAGGTTGCTTCCATGTCCTGGCTATTATAAATAGTGCTGCGATGAACATTAGGGTACACATGTCTCTTTCAATTCTGGTTTCCTCGGTGTGTATGCCCAGCAGTGGGATCACTGGATCATAAGGCAGTTCTATTTGCAAATTTTAATGGACTCTCCACACTGTTGTCCATAGTGGTTGTACTAATTTGCATTGCAGCTCAACTCCAGAAAAATAAATGACCCAATCAAAAAATGGGCCAAAGAACTAAATAGACATTTATCCAAAGAAGACATATGGATGGCTAACAAACACATGAAAAGATGCTCAACATCACTGATTATCAGAGAAATGCAAATCAAAACCACAATGAGGTACCATTTCACACCAGTCAGAATGGCTGCGATCCAAAAGTCTGCAAGCAATAAATGCTGGAGAGGGTATGGAGAAAAGGGAACCCTCTTACACTGTTGGTGGGAATGCAAATTAAGACAGGGGCATCCTTGAATGTAAAGTCAAGTGAGCCTTAGAAATCATCACTATGAGCAAAGCTAGTGCAGGTGATGAAATTCCAGTTAAGCTATTTCAAATCCTTAAAGATGATGCTATGAAAGTGCTGCACTCAATATGCCAGCAAATTTGGAAAACTCTGCAGTGGCCACAGGACTGGAAAGGTCAGTTTTCATTCCAATCTCTAAGAAATGCAATGGCAAAGAATGCTCAAACCAGTGCACAACTGCACTCATCTCACACACAGTAAAGTAATATTTAAAATTCTCCAAGCCAGGTTTCATTGATATGTGAACCATGAACTTCCAGAAGTTCAAGATGGATTTAGAAAAGCCAGAGGAACTAGAGATCAAACTGCCAACATCCACTGGATCATAGAAAAAGCAAGAGAGTTCCAGAAAAACTCTACTTCTCTTTTATATGCTACACCAAAGCCTTTGACTGTGTGGATCACAATAAACAGTGGAAAATTCTAAAAGAGATGGGAATACCAGAACATTTGAACTGCCTCTTGAGAAACCTGAGTGCAGGTCAGGAAGAAACACTTAGAACTGGTCATGGAACAACAAACTGGTTCCAAACAGGAAAAGGAGTACATCAAGGCTGTATACTGTCACCCTGCTTATTTAACTTATATGCGGAGTACATCATGAGAAACGCTGGGCTGGAAGAAACACAAGCTGGAATCAAGATTACCGGGAGAAATATCAATAACCTTAGATATGCAGATGACACCACCCTTATGGCAGAAAGTGAAGAGGAACTAAAAAGCCTCTTGATGAAAGTGAAAGAGGAGAGTGAAAAAGTTGGCTTAAAGCTCAACATTCAGAAAATGAAGATCATGGCATCCGGTCCCATCAATTAATGGAAAATAGGTGGGGAAACAGTGACAGACTTTATATTTGGGGGGCTCCAAAATCACTGTAGATGGTGACTGCAGCCATGAAATTAAAAGACGCTTATTCTTTGAAAGGAAAGTTATGACCAACCTAGATAGCATATTCAAAAGCAGAGACATTACTTTGTCAACACAGGTCCATCTAGTCAAGGGTATGGTTTTTCCTGTGGTCATGTATGGATGTAAGAGTTGGACTGTAAAGAAATCTGAGTGCTGAAGAATTGATGGTTTTGAACTGTGGTGTTGGAGAAGACTCTTGAGAGTCATTTGGACTGCAAGGAGGTCCAACCAGTCCATCCTAAAGGAGTTCAGTCCTCCATGTTCATTGCAAGGACTAATGCTGAAGCTGAAACTCCAATACTTTGGCCACTTGATGCAAAGAGCTGACTCATTTGAAAAGACCCTGATGCTGGGAAAGATTGAGGACAGGAGGAGAAGGGGAGGACAGAGGATGAGATGGTTGGATGGCATCACTGACTCAATGGACATGAGTTTGTGTGAACTCTAAGAGTTGGTGATGGACAGGGAGCCTGGCGTGCTATGTTTCATGGTGTTGCAAAGAGTCGGACATGCCTAAGCAACGGAACTGAACTGCACAGGGACCTACTGTATAGCGCATGGAACTCTACTCAATGTTACATGGTAGCCTGTATAAGAGGAGAGTTTGGAGGTAAATGGATCCAAGTATATGCATGGTTGAGCTGCCCCTTTGCTGTTCACCTGAAACTATCACAACATTGTTAATCATCTATAACCCAATGTAAAATAAAAAGTTTATTAAAAAAAAATAAATGTTTTTGCTGCTTTCATGTATAAGGAGAAATCAGTTTGTGATACCGAGATGTCAGTATTAAAATGGAATATCTACCTGTGTGTATCCAGTATACTGTTTCTTTTTTCATCTATTAATAAATTATATTTGCTTGAATTGCATTTTTTATACATAATTCAAGGGAAAATTATTTTATTCTGAAGTGAGTTTATCAATTAATAATTTTTTTTCAGTGTTTATGCATGTTAGACTCACAAACCAATGCCATTCAGTTCTGAGAAAGTATTAATTACATTATTTTGACTGTATTGAAGGACAGTATTCATTCATCTCTATCAGTATGAAAAATCAGCAATCTCCAGATTTACTGATATAAATTATGATGATATATGTATTTCAGGGGACTTTCTAATTGTGATAAGGCAGGATATGCAGTTTTAGTGTGAACTGTAATATTTTATATAAGAAAAAAATAAAAATATCTACAAAGTAATTGCTCCTTTAGAACAGGGGGAAAGATGGCTTCCTTTCAACCTGTATTCCAATCTAACAGATAGATAGGGGTACTCATGCAAGTGATGAAAATACAAAGCAGTTCTTTAAGTTACAAAATATTTTTTTTTCCATTGTGAATATGGTTAGGTTTTTTTTGACTGATTCCTTGTACTCAGATTGCCTTTCAAAAAATAATCATGGCTATCTGCTTGTTCCAACACTATTCTTTCACTTCTTAGCTTGCATTTCATACAGCATGCACACAAAACTATATGAAGTGGTTTAAAAATCTAACTCCACATACTTTGTATAGGCCAATATAAAAATCCTCTGAAATTCCTCCCCAAAGACAAGGGTTTCCATATTTCCTTATTCTGAGACTGGTATTTGAAAATCACTACCTTAATATCTATTCCTTGAAATTCTTTTCCTAAAACTTCCAAACTTCTGATCCTATAACTAAGATATTGTGTCTGAAATCTGACAGCCTCTTAGGTATGTTGGGCATTTCATAGAATATCAAAGTGCCTGAGAGAGCACATAATATATATGCTCAAAATTATTTATTTAATTTAATTGAGATGCAGACTTGGAAAGAGTTGAAGTTCAAAAATAAAATTATAATATTTTCTAAAGCATGGATTATCTTTCTCAATGCAAGCAGGCAGTCTTACTTGGCCTTTGATACAAAGAATTTGTTTTTTTGGTCATCTTTTCATTGGGTTTGCATATACAGTTTTTAATTTTTGGAGATATTTTCTGATCTTTCATGGAGGGATTTGTCCAGTAACATGGAGTCATGGCCTGTTAAACAGAGGCCTTCTTCTCACTTTGGTTGAGTCCCCACTCCCCACATTCTCCTTTTTTTTTTCTCTTGGGAAAAATTTCAGGAAGTGGAATAAAGTTTTCTTATTTAGGGAACAAATATTGAATATCTGGGCTTCTGTGGTAGCTCAGCTGGTAAAGAATTTGATTACAATGCAGGAGACCTTGGTTCGATTCATGGGTCACAAAGATATCTTGGATAAGGGATAGTCTAACCACGCCAGTATTCTTTTTTTTTATTAATTTTTATTTTTTAGTTTGTTTTGCTTTACAATACTATATTCGTTTTGCTATACATTGACATGAATCAGCCACAAGTGTACATGAACTCCCAATCCCGACCCCCACATTCCCCCTTCCGCCCCACACTTTCTCCTGGATTATCCCCATGCATCAGTCCCAAGCATCCTGCATCCTGCATTAAACCTAGACCAGCGATTCGTTTCACTTATGATATCATACATGTTACACTGCCACTCTCCAACTCATCCCACCCTTTCCCTCTCCCACAGAGTCCAAAAGGCTTTTCTATACATCTGAGTCTCTTTTGCTGTCTTGCGTACAGGTTTATCATTACCATCTTTCTAAATTCCATATATATGTGTAAGTATACTGTATTGGTTTTTTTCTTTCTGGGTTACTTCACTCTGTATAATCGGCTCCAGCGTCATCCACCTCATTAGAACTGATTCAAATGTATTCATTTTAACGGCTGAGTAATACTCCATTGTGTATATGTACCACAGCTTTCTTATCCATTCATCTGCTGAAGGATATCTAGGTTGCTTCCATGTCCTGGCTATTATAAATAGTGCTGCGATGAACATTGGGGTACACATGTCTCTTTCAATTCTGGTTTCCTCGGTGTGTATGCCCAGCAGTGGGATCGCTGGGTCATAAGGCATTTCTATTTGCAATTTTTTAAGGAATCTCCACACTGTTGTCCATAGTGGCTGTACTAATTTGCATTCCCACCAACAGTGTAAGAGGGTTCCCTTTTCTCCACACCCTCTCCAGCATTTATTGCTTGTTGACTTTTGGATCGCAGCCATTCTGACTGGTGTGAAATGGTACCTCATTGTGGTTTTGATTTGCATTTCTCTGATAATGAGTGATGTTGAGCATCTTTTCATGTGTTTGTTAGCCATTCGTATGTCTTCTTTGGAGAAATGTCTATTTAGTTCTTTGGCCCATTTTTTGATTGGGTCATTTATTTTTCTGGAATTGAGCTGCATAAGCTGCTTGTATATTTTTGAGATTAGTTGTTTGTCAGTTGCTTCATTTGCTATTATTTTCTCCCATTCAGAAGGCTGTCTTTTCACCTTGCTTATAGTTCCCTTTGTTGTGCAGAAGCTTTTAATTTTAATTAGGTCCCATTTGTTTATTTTTGCTTTTATTTCCAGTATTCTGGGAGGTGGATTATAGAGGATCCTGCTGTGATTTATGTCAGAGACTGTTATGCCTATGTTCTCCTCTAGGAGTTTTATAGTTTCTTGTCTTACATTTAGATCTTTAATCCATTTTGAGTTTATTTTTGTGTATGGTGTTAGAAAGTGATCTAGTTTCATTCATACTTTTTCTTGGAAATGAAGCAGCTGCCCCTCTCAGAGGGGATCAGAATCTCTCCTGCACTGTGAGGCTCTTAAAGCATTATTCCAGCTCTGCTGCCATCAATATTCTTGATTGGTGACAGCTAGGTTAAAGAATGGCTTTAGCCCTATTGTACAAAATCTGCACTTTCCTCACTCACTGATCATGCATGTATCTGAATCCCTTATATTTCCTCGCAAAGTATAGCTGTTCAAACAAGTTCCCTGATTACCCTAGAGAGCAGAGTTTTAAAATTCACTAAATAACCCACGGAGGAGCCTGGCAGGCTGCAGTCAGTGGGGCTGCAAAGAACCAAACACAACTGAGGGACTGAGCACACACATTCAAATAACCCACAAACCTTTAAATATATTCTTCATGGTCAAATGATTAGTATAGCAATCCTATACACGATTTGGGCTTTGGTTTCTCAACCTAATCTCAAAGATACTATTCTTTGGTAATTGTTCCCTTCTTATACATTTGTCCAGGCCTCTTTTCCCTGGAGATAATATATATATTTATATATAAGAAATCTTCTAATCCACAAGGACCTACTCTATAGCACAGGGAACTCTACTCAATATTCTGTGATAATATATATGAGAAAAGAATTGGAAAAAGAATGAATATATGTATATACACAGCAGAGTCACTTTGTTGTATACCTGAAACTAACACATTGTTAATCAACTATAATCCAATAAAAATTTTAAAAAGATATCATCGGTCTCCTCCTTGAAAACAAACCATAAGGAAGCCCACAGTGCTAAGGATTTACAGTTGGATTAATTAGAAGCTAAATTAAGAAGTTAAGAGTTTTTAATTATTTATTAATGCATAACACACTCTCAACACTTAGTGGCTTAATACAGCAATCATTGTATTATATCTCACAATTTTGAGGGTCAGGAATTCACACAGGCTCAGTTGCATAAACCCTGTATCCTTGTAAAGTACACAGTCTTAAAGGAAATCAGACCTGATATTCATTGTGAGAGAGTCAATTCCTAGGAAGGTTGGTAAGAAGTCCAGGGTCACTGAGATGGAGAAAGGGACCCAGGGCCCTCGAGAAGGAGAAAGGGGTCTGAGGCTCTCAGGGAGGAGAAAAAGATAAACTTTTTTTTCTACATTGCTTTGTTTTAGTCAGTATAACAATGTATCTTGTTCATGCTTCTCCTTAACAAGAAGGTTTTCTGACTAATCTTGTTATCTTAAGACATATGTTGTGGGAGTGGGTGTGGTAAGACCTTTCTATTGTTAGTTCTAATCTTGTTAAATTAAGATATATGTTGTGGGAGTGTGTCTGATAAAAGTATATAAGGCCTAGATCAGACTCTCCATTCCCTTTCTGATGTCTATGTCAGAAGCTTTCTCTATCCTCTTTCACTTTAATAAAACTCAGATACACAAAGTCTCTTGAGTGATCAAGACTGGTCCCTGGTCCTGAAACTAAATCTTCTTTGGAGATCATGAATCCAACACCATTCATGGTAAGCTATCAACTGGAAGGACTGGTGGTGAAGCTAAAGCTCCAATACTTAGGCCACCTTATGCAAAGAGTCAACTCATTGGAAAAAACCTTGATTCTGGGAAAGATTGAGGGCGGGAGAAGTAGGTGACAGAGGATGAGATGGTTGGATGGCATCACCGATTCAATCAACATAAGTTTGAGATAACTCCAGGAGATAGTGAAGGACAGGGAAACCTGGCATGCTGCAGTCCATGGGGTTGCAAAGAGCCGGACATAGCAACTGAACAGTAATAACAAAGTACACTTACTGCAGGGGGGTTTTCTCCTTTGGTGGACGGGCTGGTCAGGGGGTGGAAGGCAGCATCAATCATATGGCTGGCACCATGGCAAGGATGTCTGCTAAGCTCACCTGGGATAGCCAATTAGAGCATCTTCACATGGTCTTTCCAGGATGGTCAACTCAAAGAAGTCAGATGCTTTCTATGGCTGGCTTCCTCAGAGCAAGTGCTCCAAAAGACAGGAAGCAGAAGTTGATGGGTTTCCAAGGGCAGTACAGGGTCACTTCTACCATTGTCGATTGATCCAGCAGCCCCAGAACTCCCCTGGTATTAATACAAGGAGGGAATGTAGACCTGACCTCTCGATGGAAAGAACAGAAAAGAGTCTGTAGCCAATGTTTCATGTCACTCTCAGAGCGTCTCCTCAGATATTGTCAGAGAAAGCAAGACATCATGTCATTCTTCACCTGAGCAAATATTTCCTGGATGTTCACTACTGAGGGCAGGACACCATGCTGGCTTCTGGGTTGAGGCTGCAAACTAGTGGGTCACACATTAAGGTGGCTTCCAGACATAGTCGGTGGTTCTGGAGGGTTTATTCTTAAGTATTTCAATTAACTGTCAAGGTTTAAAAGTTGGAGGGTTTCACATAAAATATGAGTTTTTGACTTTACTGGGAAAAAAGCTAACTTTGTCAGCAGGTGACTGGAATGGCCTGAGGAACCACACTCAGCTTGAGGTGCCAACATCTCCTCAGGCAGAGAGGGGACCTGCCATTCAGATATCCCCATCCTTGCCCCTCCTCGTCCCTCAGTGATGGTTTTTGTCCCCTTGGGGATTTCAGCCTGCCACTCACACTCTGTAGACAGAAATATGAATAAAACCTTAAAGTTGTGTCCATGTTTTTCACTGTCAACAAAGCCACAGGTTTGAGGATGATGGCTGAAAAGCCAAAATGGTCATGTCAGTTTGCAGGCTTATTTATAATTCCTTACACCCTTCTCTGTGCTTTCCCTGTGGCTTAGGAGTAAAGACTCTGCCTGCAATGCAGGAGGTTGGGTTCAATTCCTGGGTGGAGAAGATCTCCCAGAGGAGAGCATGGCAACCCACTCCAGTATTCTTGCCTGGAGAATCCCTTGCACAGAGGAGCCTGGTGGGTTATAGTCCATGGGGCTGCAAAGAGTCAGACACAACTGAGCAACTAATACAGAGCCCATGCACACAATGTAAGGTCTAAAGATAATATAGTAAAACATGCACACACCCACCACACAACATTGAAACAGACCATTGTGAGCAGCCAGTTTTTCCCCTGTCTGTCTCTCCCTTAACTGTTCAGAAATAACCAAGTCTGGGATGTTTTGTAACTGTCCTTCCATTGTTTTTCCTATAACTCATCTCTGTGCATCTTGAAACAACATGGTTAGTCTTGCAAATTTCAGAATTTACATAAATATAAATATTCCATATGTATCTCTGACTTACTTTCTCTGTTTAGTGTTATAGTTGTGAAGTCCACCCATTTTTGAAGCCTACAGATACCATTCATTCATTCTTTTACTGTCTCAAGCAGTCTGTGGTATAATATATTACAACTCATATAGTCGGCTCACATAGAAGGAAACATTTTTTTCTGTAATTTGGGGTTATAAGGAACAATATTTATTATGAATAGTCTCCTACATGTGCATGAGTAAAGTGGTTTCTTTAGAACCCACGCCTAAGATAGAAATGTTTGGGTCTTTAGAGGATGCTCATCTTCAAAGAATTCAAGTATTACTAAATTGCTTTGCAAAGCGGTTAACACCCCAGCAGCAGTGACTGTAAGCACCTACTGCTGTAGTGTTGATCAACACTTAGTTTTATTAGACATTTTAGTGTCTACCTCTCTGGGGGTATAAAGCAATATTAAACTGAAGTTTTCGTTTGTATTTCTTTGATTACCGATAAGGTTGAGCACTTTTTTCCCTCTGTGTTCATTCTAAATTCTGCTTCTTTGTGAAATCCCAATTCACATATTTTTTAGAAGTTATTTTTCCTTGGAGGATAATTGCTTTACAGTGTTCTGTTACTTTCTGCTGTACAGCAAAGTGAATTAGCCAGGAAGTGAAGTGAACTCGCTCAGTCGTGTCCGACTCTTTGCGACCCCATGGACTGTAGCCTACCAGGCTCCTCAGTCCAGGGAATTTCCCAGGCAAGAGAACTGGAGTGGGCTGCCATTTCTTTCCCCAGGGGATCTTCCCAACCCAGGGATTGAACCCGGTCTCCTGCACTGTAGGCAGACGCTTTACTGTCTGAACCACCAGGGAATTAGCCATATGTATACATATATCCTCTCTCTCTTGAGCCTCCCTCCCACCCCACTCCCTCACATATTTTCTATTGGGATGCTTTTCTTCATCTTCTTGACTTGCAGAAATTCTTTATGTACAAAATACACTATGCATTTGCAGGTTTTTTTGTTTTTGATTTTACTTTATGAATAGTGTGTTTTACTGGAAATTTTTCACTTTATTTCACTGGAGTCATCACATTTTTTCTTCATGTTTTGTAATTTTTATCTAGTTTAATGGTCTCTTTACCCTGGATCTATAAATATATAGGAGAAAATTTTCCTCGAAATATTTAAGACTTGGCTTCTCACATTCAAATCATTAGTGTTCCTTGAAGTTATTTTTATGTATGGTATAATGTAGGTATATAATTTTATTTTTTTCTTATGCATAATAAATTTTCTCAGCACCATATTCCCTTTGTCTCACAGTATGTAAGCTTAATCTGATGCTAACTTTTCATATGTGCAAAAATAGGTTTCCCAGCGCTTGAGACGGTTCTAGAGATCTATTCTTCCAGTGCTGTGTTGTGAGTATACTGTCTTTATTAATATAGATTCTAAAACATCACATAAGTTCTTCATGAGTGTTTTGGCTGTTCTTAGTCATTTATTCTTGACTGTGAATTATATTTTTAATTGCATTTTCAAAATGCTTATTGTAGATATATAGAGTTCAATTTTTTAAATAGTAAGGCTAAGTCCAGCAATTCTGCTAAACTCCTTTATGAATTCTAGCAATTTGTCTTAGATTATCTGAGTTTTGGGTTTTGTTTTGTTTTGTTTTGTTTTTCCATACAGGACAAAATGTTGTCTTCAACTAATGATGATTAGGTTCCTTAAGTATCCCTATCTTGTTTCTGATTTTATGGAGAATGTTTTAATCTTTAACCATTAAATATATTGGCTGAAATTTTCTGGACTACCTCTTATGAGGTTACAGAATTTTCTAGTTTGCTAAGAATTTCTTTCCACGAATGTTACTGAAGTTTATTGAATGACTTTTTTTTCTTCATCTAATAAGTTCATCATGTAGTTTTAACATTAGAACAAATTTGCTTTCCTTGGATAATTCAATATGACTGTGACATTATGATATTGGTAGAATTATAGTTTTTATACATTGTTTGCTGAAATAATTTGCCAAAGATCTCTGCATCTGTATTTATGATGTAAGCTAAACAGTAATTTTTTTTTATTTTTCTGTACATTGTCTAGTTTGGGAATTATAAAACAAATTGGAAAATTTTCAGATTTGCTATTATCTGGAAGATAATTTGAATAATTGAATAATTAATTTGAATAACTGAATAATTAATTTGAATAATATTAAAATTTGAATAATATTGATGTTCCTTTGAGTGTTACTAAAACTACTTTGAAAAATCATTAAGGTTTGTATTTTATTTCAAGAAATATTTTTAATAGCAATGCATTAATAATTTTTAAAGGGTATAGGACTACTCCAGAGTTTTGTGTCTTCTTGTGGTAATTTTAAAGATTTATATTTTATATGAATTTGTCTGTCAGGGAAGAGATCTGGACTGAAGATACATCTATCTTTGTATCTCCTACATCAAGAGCCAACACCAATTGAATAAACATGCTAAAATAAAATGGAATGAACCAGAGATACAAAACAATAAATCACCTGTCATTTTCACAGATATTCTAACTCATGAGCTTCTTGAAGGCCATGCCAATGAATCTTGAAGAGGGCATGCTGAGGTCTAAGGCCTGCCTTGGTCAGTGGCTCCTTATACATCTTAACTCAGCTTTCAAATTTTTAACTGGAAATTGAGGCTAATAGTCCTGATAATCTGCCTGCTTCATGGTGTCAGGGTGAAGATGTAGGTTGATAATACACACATAAAATTATTCACAATTACTAAATGCTTGTGTGAATGAATGTGTGAATCAAATTTCCTTTCATTCTATCTTAGGGTTTATGGCTCACAGTCAAAAGAGGTCACCACTCTATCAATGTCTCACAAATGTAACCGCTGGCATGATGACCACCTTAGCTTTCCTGTATGGATCACTGCTCTTTTTCCAGTATATAATGTACTTCAAACAACCAGACAATGATGCAAGTTCAGACAAGCTGCCCACTGGTGATTCACAATGCTGAAGGCGTATTCCTTGTGGTCTTGGGTTTACCAGACAGCAGTGCTAGAGGAGAAAGAGTTTGGAATGTCTAGTTAGAAGACCTACCAGATATAACTCCAAATCTGTTAGTTTCTAGTCATGAGACTGTGACTAGACTCACATAACTCCTTGAGCCTCCTCCACTGTAAAGGAGGGTGAAATCACCTCCCTCAAAATAGTGTTAGTGCTGAGTCACTTTAGTCCTGTCTGACTCTTTGCGACCCTATGGACCAGAGCCTGCCAGGCTCCTCTGTTCAAGGGATTTCCAGGCAAGAATACTGGAAATATTCTGGGTTGCCATTTCCTCCTCCAAGGGATCTTCCTCATCCAGGGATCGAACCTCTGTTTTCTGCATTGTAGGCTGATACTTTACCATGTGAGCTACCAGGGATGAAAGATTCTCATGTCCTTGCAGTGTAATACAAAGACTAAGGGAGATAATGTTTGTATACACATGTTTAAAACTGTGATGCACAATATAAAATAAATGTTTTTTTCTAAGATAATCCAGTAAAATGGAGGAAAAGCAGGATGGTATAATGGGAAAAAAGATTGAAACTTGTAAAGAGAAATGGAGGTTTGATACTTAGGGTTGCCTCTTTTTAAATGTGTGATCTTGTTCAAGGTACCCTTTCTGATCCTCAGCTTTCCTACATAAAAATAGAAGGATTTTTCCCCTTTTCTTATTAATGAGAAATATATGCTTTATAAGTAAATTAGCATACATAAAGCTCTGGCAGACAGCAAGCACTTAACAAATGTCATTTTTTCCTCCCTCCCTCATCACTGGTGGTGGTGGTAGTTTAGTCGCTAAGTCATGTCTGACTCTTGCAACCCCATGGACTGTGCCTGCCAGACTCCTCTGTCCATGGGATTCTCCAGGCAAGAATACTGGAGTAACTACACTACTATGAATTTGGTTAAAGTAAAATAAACTTTTATTTATTTTTTACCTTGTCCTATATCACTGGTTTCAAACTGATTCACTTCTGAAAAATCTCAACCTGATGAAAGGAAAAAAACATATATGCCTCTGAAGTTCTATGTGAGAAATGTTGGAGTGAGAAAAGTCGATTTCTAGATTAATGCTTGAACTCTACATGTTATATCTTTGCTTTATCTCTGAGCTAAATTTTAGCAACTTCAGTTCAGTTCAGTTCAGTCCAGTCACTCAGTCGTGTCTGACTCTTTGCCACCCCATGAATTGCAGCACGCCAGGCCTCCCTGTCCATCACCAACTCCCAAAGTTCATTCAAACTCACATCCATCAAGTCGGTGATGCCATTCAGCCATCTCATCCTCAGTCGTCCCCTTCTCATCCTGCCCCCAAGATCTCCCAGCATCAGAGTCTTTCCCAATGAGTCAGCCCTTTGCATGAGATAGCCAAAGTACTGAATTTTTAGCTTTAGCATCATTCCTTCCAAAGAACACCCAGGACTTATCCCCTCTAGAATGGACTGGCTGGATCTCCTTGAAGTCCAAGGGACTCTCAAGAGTCTTCTTCAACACCACAGTTCAAAAGCATCAATTCTTTGGCATTCAGCTTTCTTCACAGTCCAACTCTCATATCCACACATGACCACTGGAAAAACCATAGCCTTGACTAGATGGACCTTTGTTGGCAAAGTAATATCTCTGCTTTTCAATATGCTATCTAGGTTTGTCATAACTTTCCTTCATACTCCTTGGAAAGGAGTAAGTGTCTTTTAATTTCATGGCTGCAATCACCATCTGCAGTGATTTTGGAGCCCCCAAAAATAAAGTCTGACACTGTTTTTACTGTTTCCCATCTATTTCCCATGAAGTGATGGGACCAGATGCCATGATCTTCGTTTTCTGAATGTTGAGCTTTAAGCCAACTTTTTCACT